>JAUBWS010098631.1:0-12394 GCA_032270445.1 Darlingtonia californica | reverse complement strand
GTAGTGTGGATTAAGTTGTCATAAAATAAAAACTTGGTTTTAGGTACAGTTCACATGATGAATAAAAAATTTGTGTCGTTATTCAAAATTTTCGTGACACACTTAACACAGCAACAAAAAATAAGTCAACTCGATGTAAAAAAAAGATTTATAGCTCATTAAAGTTTAAGTTTATTGACCATTATGAAATTAATGATCATATCGAGAAAAAGAAACTTGAATATTTCAGGGCCGTAATTTCTAGGGCTAGGGCAATATTTTTTGGGTGAAAAAAAAATTAATTATGAAATTTATTTTTAACGCCAAAGAGCTCATACAAAGTATATTGTAATAACTGATTAGCCAAGAAGAAGCAATCTAGGCCTAGTGTCTCACATTTTATTTATCATCAAATGATTAATTAAATTGAAGAATGATTTTAGGCGAAACTGTAGTAAAATATTAGGCTGAAATTTTCTAGAATTCCCTACTACAAAAAAATTCTCAGTAAAAATTCAAAAACTTACAGCTTCTTAAAGTTGGGTTCCGTTTTTTTCAGGACACACTGTGTTTTTTTCAGGACACACTGTACTGTATGCATGCAAAACATGTTAAACAAACGACGTTACTAAAACGAGGAACCGGCTGAACAACTTCTTCATAACTTCTTTCGAATTTTTTTATGACACCTCTGGTGCGCTAAACTCTCTCAGCTATTTTCACATGAAACTTTTTCTATCCAAATTTCGAAAATAAAAGAAGTCGTTCGATTCAAAAAATTTGAAGTGACTGTTTCATTGTTTTAAAAAAGTTCTGTATTGTGAAAAAGGTCAATTAATCTTTGAGGAAATAATTATATAAAGCCAAAAGTTTTTCTTTGATAACTTCAGGAAGAATTCTCATTTTGTTATAAGATTTATATTTTTGGAAAATGCTGAGGAAGCGCTTTTCTATGATATAGGAATCGTATTGATTTGATTTGTGTGTGGAAAAATAAGCGTTTAAAAACTTTGGATCAGTTTTTTTGAGACACACTGTACTTATTATTATGTATAATACAAGGTGCGAAATTGCAATATTTCCAATAAAAAACCATCGGAAAATTAATTGTTGTTAAGTTTTTTTAGGAAAATGTTATCAACTGAAACAAATTATTTAATTCATTAACCACTTAAGTGGCGATGACAAACATATTTGCCATGGGATTTGTCATGGAATTTTTTACAGTCCTGGACCCCTGGGTAGTAGTAGCCTAGGAGCTCCGCAACCCATGCACCAGGGAGCGGTCTCCGGTTAAGAAATAGACTCCAAAGATTCCCAAAATGTTGACAGAAGATGTTAATAAGATAATTCTTAAAGCAATTGTAATCAGGATGACGTCAAGATTTTTCGTGACACCATTATACCATGCCAAGGTCCTTTAACATTTTTTCCAATTTTTTTACTGCGAGCTATCTCCATACCAAATTATAAGTTTCTAGCGTAAGCCAATCTGGAGTTGAGGTCCTCAAAAATACCGGATGTAATAGACTTAAAAAAAGCAGAAAATGTGGAACAATATTAATAAATCAATTTACACGAAACCAAATTATGACCTTAGCTACATTTTGCATTTCAGATTTGGGTCGTTCCGAGCCGTTTATGTGGTCGTTATCCGTTCCACGGTTGTTCCGCCAGTTTTCTCGTTTTAGTAACGTTGATTAAACAAAATGCATGGTAATTTCTACACTATTCACGTGATTTTTATTAATATTGGTCTGTGAAAAAGCGCTTGGGTTTGCAGGTAATTTTAAATTTTTCAAATGACATTTTTTTATGAAATAACATTTGACCGTCTTCATCCATAACGATAAAAAAAATTTGCGCAAAGGCCTAGGTTTGAGGCTTTTAGTATAATCTACACAAAATTTCTGATTAAATGGTACAAAGTATATCCAAAATAACCAGATTTATTCCAGGTCTGACCATCTTAAGGCTAATAATTCGGCAAGTCTATATGGTCACAGTTTGAATATGTATTCAAAATTTGGGCAAAGTGAAAAAATCAGAATTAGACAAAAGATGATACATTTCCTCTCATTGACAACAAAAAATTAAGGAAATTTTGTTTCGTGTATTGCTACATTCATATATTTACAAAGATTTTTCCGATTAATTATATTATCTATTAATTTATCATGGCTTTAGGTTTCTACTTAAAAATTATGCTCTAACCAGCAGTACTTCAAGATATCTCATATTTGCAAATGGACTATTGAGTCATCTTGTATAAAAACAACAAGCATTTCATTTTTGCTGACAATATCGTTTTCGCATCTTTCAAATACCATAGCTAAGCTGCATACGAAAGTGATCCGTTGCCAAGGTAATGTTTATGGTTACCATGCACCTTTCATAACTCACAATCGGGTTCGTATCTAAGAGAAATTGAACATTTTAAATCTTCCAATTAGTTCGATGCTTGAATTAAACAATTAAACAGGCCCTTGTCAAAACATCAAAAATTTTCAGAAAGAGCCAATCTGAAGTTTTTACGAAGTTTTATACGATTGGATTTGTTGATTCAATAGAAGACAATAAAATGACGTAAACTTTCTTAATAAACGGCAATGAAATGGTCATTAAAATAAACCAATCCATAGTTGCCTTATAAAGAACCCCAGATCCAATTTGGAGAAACTGTATTTTGTGCTATTCCACTTGTATCTAAATTTTATCATTCCACTTTTTCTGGAATACCGAGCTTCCCTGTATAAATTGAAACTTTCTACTCAGCGTTGGGTTATCGGTAAAAACAGTAAAGCCTTTCATAACTACAACCTACCATAAATTAAGTTTGATGTAAATTAAGGATACTTACTGTTTAACTCTCATTCTTAGTTCTTTGATCTGTGTATTTTTACCTTCCAACATTTTCTTCAGGTTTCTAAATTGTGTTGTTTGCGAAAACTTCTTCTCGAATTCCTTTTCGGAAAGAAAAAATAACAAGAAGTGAGATGGTAGGTACTTAAACATTCCGAAGAATTTCGGAAAATTGTGTTCGCTCCTTTCAAGCGATAAAAACTTTAAGGAAAGACAGGGCACGCTATCCACGAAACGTTTTGAAGTGACAGGTGTTGGGCAAAATATATTTGATAAAAAATATAGGATTTACCAAAGTTGGTTACGTTTCATATTTTTTTCCCTATTCTTCGAATTTCGCTCCCATGTAACCATTATTTATACGGGGTGTACTTATAAGAAAAACTTGTTTCAGTTTTATTCTTCCTACCACTAGATAATACAGCTATAAGTTCATAGCTTTCCTTTTTTCCACTTACCTGCTAAAACTGGCACTGTTGAAATTCAAGTATTTTTATTGATCTTATAGCCCTCATAATAATTCATTATCAAAACTCAAGAGATTAGCAGCTATCGAATGTCCACAAAGCAACATGTTTAAAAAACACGCATAACAAAAACACTTTCCATTCATTCTTATTCAAAAGACCATTTTGATATAATTTACTATGGCCAGAAAATTTCGCGGAAAGAAAATTAAAAATTCTCTCAATTGAACTGTTGCAATATAAGAGTTTCAAAGAAAGAATTTTTCACAAGACTTCACAAGAATTAAAAATTTGCACCGTGAAAATTTCTAGACACAAAACATTTGCCTTTTATTTTACATATATTTACAATAAATTATAGATGGGATGGATCTTTCATAACTTACAACAAATTACTTATGTTATTCTATCAAATTAACGTCGCCAAAATAAAAATCATGTTTTCGAATAATTGGTCAAATCAAAAATGTAAACATATCAAAGTTTCTTTGGAAATTCATGGACTTTTCATTATTAATCAAATGTTTTTACAAATGATGGATGATAGAAGGAGACAGGAAAAATAATTTACATATGTTTGTTGTATTGCACAACCCTATCAAACTAAACATTAAGTGGTCCAGTGCGCACATGCAAAGATGAAATACGGGGTTGTTTCTGAAAACCGACGAAAAAAATTATATTATTTTTTCCACTATTGCGTTTATTGAATACATCGTCCTTCAATTCTTTAAACGTTCAGGGCTGAATGCACAGTTCTGGACCTCTTGGGACCTAGGAACTACGTGATCTATGCACCAGGAAGCGGTCGCCAGTCAACATGAAATTGTCTTAAAATCTGGAAATATTTGAGCAGTGTAATAGTTGAATATCCAACCACGATCATCAGAAAAAAAACGCCAAGGAGGGTGGTGATATTTGGAAAAAAGCTCTAAAAGGATATTTCATACATACCCCATGCAGCGTTTCCAATTCATGTTGCAAATTTAAGACGTAATGCTGAAAAAAAATCATCGAAAATAATTCTTATTATTTCAAATGCGAAAGAAACCTCGACAACTTACATAGCGATCTACGGCGACCAAAATGTCCATTGATATACAGGGTTGTCACAAAACTTTTTTACCAATTTTCCTGACTTTTCATCAAATATAGGTGTATGACACTTGGTGGGCAAAATAAAGTTTAGTCCCTGACTTTATCTTGAAAAGTATGGTTTTCTCCCTGACCACAGCTCACTTTAGTTTTAAGTAAACAGGAAAGTTCTCACCATAAACCAAAACCTATCTGGCCAGGTACTGGGTTGGTTGTTTGGAGGGGCTAGTTCTGAAACTGAAATCAACAACGGAGGCGAACCCCACAATTTGATGTATAGTAATTTTTGACACACATTAGAGAAATCTGGAGGGCAGATGACGTCTGGTTACCAATCAGCTTTTTTTTAACAGTGAAATTTAACAGGTTCTATCTAAGTTAATTCTGTAATTAAAAACAGGATTTATTTGGAAATTTCGATTAGGGTGTTGGGACATTTTGAAGTCAAACCGAACGACCACCATGGTTGGTCCTGATGGGGAAGAAAATTTTACAATTTCGAACTCGTAGTTCGCTAGGAAATACATCGTTTTTGATGAATCATGGTAGTTAATAGAAACAATTAAGTGGGTTTGATAAGATTTTGGTCCTACTGTTACTTAAAAAATGGAGACAATTTTTGATTTTTGGCATGTCTGAATGGCTGGAAAACGTATATTTACCCTCAATATCAAAACCCACACCTGAAAAGAAAACTTTACTGGAACAGAAAAAAGTTCTCCCTGACTCTCACTGACTTTTACTGGCTTGTAAAAATAATTTCCTGACTTTCCCTGACTAAGGTGAAAAAGACCCTTTTGTAACTGACTCTCCCTGACTGTGACAACCCAGATATACTATTGATATGAAATGTAGGGCAAACTATCATGGCCTTCAGACGATGGCTCTTGTTACTAATATTGAAGGGAGTCATTAAACGGACACCAAAACAACAAATGGAAGTTCTGTCAAACTAAAATTAGGAAGGAGATTTCAAAAGGGAGTAATCTATTTGATATTTCGGGATGGGGCTATCTTAAATGGCCATATATTAATAGGGTTTAATAGATTATACAGGCTATGTGCTGGTGACACACTAAACCGGGCGCCATTTTACCTCGTGAAACACATACAAGCGAACCATTGCGGAATTTAACAGTCACCGAAAGCTTAATAACACGATGAAAGATTCGAACTGGGAAACTGGCGATTCTCATTGGATATTCGAAACGATTCAGTCACGTATACACGTTGAGGAAATAGAAAAGTATTGTTGAAAAAAACAATCACTTACTTTAGCGTTCGCTAACTCTTCATCCATTGAAGAAAACTTTTGATTATAATTTGATTCAGACTGTAAAATATAAAAGTTTGAATGAATATATAGGTTTTAATAAGGAAAGTAATACATCGTTCAATAAGAAAGCTAATACATGGATATGTATCTCCCTTGGGGTCCATATGACAAAAGTGTACCAATTCGATAGAACTGCAAAACGGTGCAGTTAGATGAGACTTGAAATCAAGATTGATTTCTAGAACACTGCTCTGTCAACTGTATACCATGTTTGGAACAGTTTTGAGTTTGGGATCAATCATTTCAGCATCGCAGTTAATAAATATTTTTATTGTTCCATAGTGACATTGCTTTGAGTAGTACAAACAGTAAAATCATCCAAGAATCTTTTTGCGCAGTATTTATATACCAATAAGGATATTTTGGATAAAGGACCTTTTGGTCTAACAAAACTTATGATGGTTTTTCAAGAGAGCGTCTATTACAACCTATATTCGCAAGCTTGCACTTTAAGGAATTAGACGGGTATAAGATAGATTGTTCCATTGCTTTTAAGAACGTTAGCGTCAGCCTGACTTCTTAAATAATATCGTTTGCCTAATTATTTCTATTGTTTCTAAATTATTCACGGAATTTGTATTGTCTAAGTTTTATCCAAATATGGTAAATCGCAAAAGGCATAGCGGCTTTTTTGAAGAAAAAAAAAGATTCTTTTGTTAAATACTGTTGTTCAGTTATCTGACTCGTATTAGCAGCACTAATTCTACTTATACACGTTCGTTTCTTTTAAGGAAGAAATCTTGGGACATACTGAAAGATGGAACGACCCGAAACCAGCCGAAACTACCCTAAACAACCCGAAACCAGCCATTAAATTGATCAAAGATGCGGAAACGACCCAAAAATAGATTCCACATCACAAAAAATAGCTTCCAGTTTGGTTCCAAAATAAAAAGTGCTCAGATTTCAATGAGATTTGGCACACTTATCAAATCATGCTGAATATGATTGTGGTATTATTTTTGCGAAATTAATTGACACCTGTCATTTTTTTGACAAATGTGGTCCAAAATAAAAAGTACTCAGATTTTAATGAAATTTGGCACACGAATGAAATAAATCCTTCTGAATATGATGGTGTTTTATTTTTTGCGAAATTTATCGACACCTGTCATTTTTGGGCAATTTGGTCCCAAAATAAAGCATTTTTTGATAAGAAAAATTTCATTGGAACTATGAGGCATTTTTTGTGCTCGTAAAATGCAATTACAACAAATGGAAGAAAAATAAAATTTTGTGCCTTTAAGGTACTTACTTGTCGAAGGCTTGCACTTAAAGATGAAATCTTGTCAGATAGCATGTTAGCTTCTTCATCATTCTACAAATATAATTTATTTAAAATCAAGAAAAAGTAGTTAGTTCTAAACTTAACTGTCAAAAATATTCTTCTGGATTGAATGAACATATGTGAGAGGTGACAATTAGTTTATTGATAAGAAGGAAAAAAGCGCTTGCCAAATTTCAAATACCCCTGCTATAAATTAATATGGGGTTTCTTGGAAAACCTCAAATGAGGGGATGGTCTAACTTGTTGCTTCTGGATCATAAGGAGTTTTTCCATTGTTTCATAGCTTAAATTTTATTACATTTTACCAAAACACTTAAGAAAATAGAAAACTTATTACACTATAAAAGGTTTTGATATTATCTAGGCATGTTAACGTTAGAGTGTGAGTAAAAGATGATATGGAAGAGAGAAGATAATATCTTTGAAACGCTTCTTTAGGTTTTTTTACAGGAAGCATAAGAGAGAGATGGGTTCGGGTGGTATATGTGACGGAGGAAAAGATCTCTTAAGGGGGCTTGGGGGAGGGAGATTGAGACGCCTTAAACACTGCGATTACGTTTAAAAATCAGTCAATCAAAACAGGTCAAAAAGACTATTCTTAATAATAAACATGTGACTAACAAAAACAAAATTTACTTACTTTTCGTGGTGAAACCATGCTTTTCGTATTTTGTGTATTTTCCAATTCAGTTTTTAATTTCGATTGTTGTGAAAGACTAGCAGTAGCCTGGAAAAATTTATCAACGAAAATCTTGATTAACAAAAGAATGAGAATTACTATACAGCTCATATATTCAAGAATTTCATTTAATTTTAATTTTTCTAATTTCTTTTAGCAGAAATGTGTACAACCTTTTACACTGATCGTTCAAAATGACCTGTAAAATAAATCAGGTTAGCAATTTTCAACTTCAAGTTAAAACTAAAACACTTTGAATTCAGATTTCGAATGTAGATTCCAAAGAAATAGAAACATTTACTTGACCACTAACTAGTAAACCTATCTCCGACCCTTTCTTCTCTCTGTTTTCTATCTTTTTATCAAAAAATTTCGTGCTTGGTTTTGGAACGTGGGGAGAGAAATCGAGTTGAGTTTCTCAGCTACTTGACCACAAAAATTGTCGTTCGAACGTTTGAGTTGTGGAGAGTTCAAATAAGAGCGAGTATTTCAGCTTGAATATCGATAGAAGGAACCCAAAAAATTTTGTAATAAAGAGAAGTCAAACTACAAAGTCTCCTATATGACAAAATTCTTATGTGTTGTACTTACAGATTTTTCAAGAACAGCAAGTCTCCTATATGACAAAATTCTTATGTGTTGTACTTACAGATTTTTCAAGAACAGCAACTTTTTTCTTCAACACTTCATTTTCTTCATTCAACCGGCTTATCTCCTAAACAAAAAAGGGCAAAAATATCACCTATTGAACAATGAACCTCTGGCCCCATGTAAAAATCACTAAAATCCAAGGCTTTGCAAATACGTCAAGGGCATTGCAAATTCCATAAAAGTTTATCCTTGATGCCACTGGTACAAACAATTTCGGACAAATTGTTCGTGAGACTAAATTGTTCGTTGGACAAAACTTTTGAAAATATGAAATGAAAATTAAGAGAAGTGTACCTATAATATAAACACAAATTTTTTTTTTACGGTAGACAGAATGTTTGTCATCTCAAAGAAAATTCAGTTACTTATGTCCGATATTGCTTTGTCCGGCGAGTTAATGAAAATTCGACTGTTTTTGAACGTATGAGTACCTTCATCTGAACCTGGATAAAATCAGTCAGGACTTGTCGTTCAGATGCGGAACAAAAGTCCATAACATATTCAGTCCTTCCTGCTACCATCGCATGTGATCAAATCAATCATTTAATGACCATCCACAAATGCACAAAACAATAAAAAACACACACAAGTATTTTGAGTCACCAAAATAGTGTTTCTTTTATCATCACCATGGAAACCACAAAATGGGGTAAATTACGACAGCGCATGCAGCGCAATACACAACACTTCTTCCTTTTTCTTGTATTGAGATGAAGAGAGACAAATGGAATGTGAATATTTATATAAAGCAGAACGTGATTAGATGTAGTAATCTGTGGCTTTTTCTTAACAAAAAATTCAGATTAAGAAAGTTTTTATTCAAGATGACGAAACGATCATAAGAGGCGGGAAGAAAAAGCCTTGAAAACTTAGCTCATGAAATTATAAAAACGAAAGCTCAGCTCATGAAAATATTTTAAAAATTAAATAAAGAAATCTACGTAGGAGTTCTTGGTCATTAATAGTTCTATTTTATGTAAACGACTATTAAAAAATTCACTGTTCTCTGCATGTATATTCTTATTTCAAGCAAAACAAAGAAAACCTTACGAAGTATTAGAATCTACATATTAGAATTTAAATACTTTTAAAAGAAAAGAATATTATATTAAAGTAAGAGAAATATATATGAAGAGATTAAAGATAAATGATATTCTAAGAAGGGTTCCAACCACGTGATCTAAGAATGAAAACTGAAGTAACAAGCCCACAAAATACGTTAAAAGGATGTCTGACAAACGTTCAATTAGTATTGGGGAGCCAAACATTTAGAAAAAAGTGATTGGATTCAAGGATAGCTCTTCAAATCTGCATAAGAACTGTTATCATGAGAATCCTGGAAACATTTTTTTGTGACAGTGATTGCCAGTGATTATCTCAGGTCTCAGGATAATTTTCTTATTGCCAATACTACGAGCAACACCAAACCAAAAGCCTCCTGAAGGTATCGAACTCAGAACCATTGTGTCTTAACCACTCCGTTTCGAATCCATAAATCATCATCAATGCTTAATAGGACAATCATTTAATAACATTCCTTTAAAAAAATATTGAGCAAGTGATCAATGTCTAGGTATTTCCGTTCTATTAGTTACTTATTTTTCCAAAAAACGACAATTTCGTTCATAAACCTGCTTTTTTTTTATCAGGCCGAAAACTTCAAGTGCAGGGCTATACGCACAAGTATAATGTAAATTCAGTCACAGATTAAATTATTATATCATGTCTAGATATAACCTATTTCTTCTTATTCAGACTGTCGCTTATCTGAAAAACATGACCGTTTTCATAAGAAATTAAGAAAAGATCAGACCTAAATAAATCATATGAAAGTCGATTGAAAATTTTCGTCTTTGCTATATCATGAAAAATTTAACCAAAAGTACACGTGCTTATTATTGTCGTGTCACAGAAATCTTAAAAAACCCTTGTTACACGAACATAGATATTATTACGAAATACGTTTGATCAAATCTCGAAATTAATAAATCTTTCTTGCCTACAGTAAATATGTTCAAAATGAGGAAAAAATTAAGTAAATATGACTTGGTTCATTTTCAAGTCTGCTAGTTAAAGCTCTGTAAGTAAGCCAAAAACCGCAGTTACAAAAAAAGAATAAGTAATTGAAAATAAAATAAAAAAGCGATGTTATCATTCTATAAGTTTATTAAATTTCCTTGAAAGAGGTTTTCCTGACTATATTTGATGATCAGGAAACATAAATAAACATTTCACTAACCCATGATCACCTAAAAAATTTATTGAATAAAAATCATATTACTAACGAGCTGTCTCATTGGCTAATTCAAATGAACGAGCCTGAGAAAATCCAAGGAATTTTAACTCGAAAATGATATAATCATTTAACCCTGATAAGTTACTTTAAATTCTCATCACTGTTTAGCCCTTTTGTAAGATCTTTAAATGTTTTTACTCTTCTTTCGAGTACTGATCATACGCTGTAGCAAAATTACACAAGAGTGAAAGGTTTTATACCATATTCTATTAACTATTTCCTAGTGACGATAGATAACGACTTTTTAACAACGTTTCAGTCCTCTTCTGAATTTTTCTATTCCTCTTGATCCGTACATGGTGATACAAAGAATACTTGTACCTTGTATTTCAAGTGTCTTGATAATGATTTGGGAATGAATCGAAATATCGACGTTAAATTTTAATTACATTAAAGATGCACTTATTCAGAATTTGTTTCGTCCTTTCAAATATATGAGCAGGAAATAGTTTTTCGTATTTCAAAGTTGTACAACAGTGTCTAGCGTTACATTTAATCAAAGATGTCTACAATCGACAACAATACAATAGTCATTTAAACTCACGCAACAATTCACATTGAAGATTCGGAACCCATACATCACGCATGCATTGGCCCAGGGGTCAGTTAGGAAATACATTGATTATTCCAATGAACGTTTGAACAACTTATGTCGATAAAATTTCAGTTTGTTGTAAACCACTGTAGAGTAGTCAAGAGAGTCAACAGGACAACGCTCACAGAATATCCTACATCTCAATCTCAGCTACATTGACGCTGGCAATGCAAACACTGCTTGCTATGTTTATAGTTTTAGCCAATAATGAATTTTAGGGCTTAAGGCTTAAGCCATTTCTAAAAGCTATGTGTACAAATAGTCTTTGGATGTATTTTTAGCCTATCTACTTCATCAATTATACAAAAATTCTGTTTTCAAAACCATCGGGCTCTCAAGTTTAAATGATGTAATAAGTGTCTCAAAAATGACAATTTCCCCCATGGCTTGCATAGGGTATAGAATATAAAGTGACATATGTGAAAAAGCAGGAAAGAAATGTCAATTTCTCAATTAAGAGGAGAGATATAAATTTTTGGCAAGAATATTTAACCTCAACTTCTCTACTTAAACTATAGAAATTTATTGAGCATGCAAGAGATCATGGGTAAAAACACCTGGACTATATGTATTGATTCATTTTAACATATTGTAAAATAAATCATGTCTTTACCATTTGAAGCAATGCTGTTGAGCCTCCTTCGTTCAATGGCTCCAGTTTCGTCTTGGAAGCTAAATTTGATAAATCCTACAATAAACAAACCAAAAAGTAGTAAAAAAAGAGATATTGATACTACCAAGAAGCAAGAACTAAAGGTATGAGAATAAACGATATAAATAGTCATTAGTATTACCAGTTTTTTGTTTCTTCGACCGGAAGCCTCTTGTTCTTCAAAATCAGCAATGTCCTTCAATAATTTTCTAAAAAATTTGCAAATATTCAATTTTTTAATTGAGCAAAGCAAATAAATGGATTTATACATTCATAATACTTTTATATTCTTACAACTTATATCAATTACTCATGAAAAGCCTTAAGCCCTAAAATTTTAAGATTTTATAATAAAAAAATACCACTATATCTTTCAAAGTCTAAACCCTCACTATCTTAAAGAGAGTAAAATGAGCTTTCTTCTTGATATTAATTCAAGAAGTTTATCTCATTCCAGTGTATAGAAATCTAAGTTGGAATTTTGACAAGTGTTG
>JAUBWS010098630.1:26678-54662 GCA_032270445.1 Darlingtonia californica | reverse complement strand
TTTTTCACCGTCTGCTCCAAAACCATATTTTCTGATTGGTCATAAATGACGTAGTTAGTTATGCTGATGTTCCTTACTTTTTTTTCTATTTTTGGCCCTGATCTTATTGGTAACAGGGAGAAAGATTCCACCAATTTTTTAGCAAAATCGGTTAACTTGACGTTCACATGTCATAAGATTTATAAAAATGTACTTAATGTAGCTGTTAAAATTTTAAGTGTCTAGAAAGAACAAAATTATCAACAACAAGATTTTATTCATCATCTTTATATAGGCGTGTTGTTGTCTAACGGTTTAGAATAATATGGAGAAAAGTAGGAAAAACTTTGTCGGAGTAATTTTTCTTTTTGTTAACTGAATTTGAATGTCAGAATCATGGAGGCTAATCTTCGTCTGAAATAATGGTCAACTGTGTCTGGAACTGTGGTCAAGGCGAGGCATTATCACCGTATCGAATTGTTTTCGTGTGGTTTTTTAACATTTTAACAACTAAACATTTCTGAAATTAATCCTTGTTAAATATAGAACAGAAGAACAAATTCATTTGATGACTAAGTTGAGAAAATTTGATAGTCACTCACATTTTAATCAATCATCTCTTTCAATGAATAATCCCTAATGTCCAAGTTTCTTTGATTGCTTTGGTTGCTTCTTTTCCTGTCTGTTGCGGCTGATCATGATAGCATTGCCATGCAATTTTTCAAGCACAACCTGATTGTCTAAAGAGGGCATTTTTTTCACATCTCTGTTGTTATCTTTTCCACAGTAAATGCATTTTTTATCCTTGATAAGCAAAGAAGTTGTTCTACAAAATGTTTCTTATTTTCATTTTAAGTCTTCTGTCGGTGATTTGTTACCAATATTTTTGTAGGCACCTTTTTTAACTAGTTTCCTAAAATACGTTTCGTTTTTCTCTTCAGTCCATGCTTGGGCAATTGAATTTGAATTTTTGTGAGAAAAATACTTACTCGCACCTATTTCATTGATCTCATAAGTCAAATAGATGACGGAGTTGATTTACTAATATACAATGCTGGTCTTTTGCGTGAAGATGGTCGACCTTAAGCTTTTATTGGAAACCTTTTTATTGAACTAGGTTATTGTGAAGTGAAATCCAGCTCGATACCTTGTCATTGATAAGTGGCAATATTCGTAGGAAAACCTACGGACCTGGTGGGATTCAAACCCACGATACCAAATCTACCAACACCGTTGAGATGTCAATGTCGAGACTAGGTTTTTACTGGCTTATACAAAGTTGGATTGAATAGTATTAAAATACTTTTTGTATTTGTTGTTTCTGTAATTCATGAATTTCGCAGATTTTGCTCTGAATGGCCAAAATCAGTGCTTGTAATTTTTTTAGCTGCACTTTAGCGAAAATTTGGAAAACACGAACTTTCAAAAGATGATTTTAAAATGGTAAAATGATGAAAAATTTACGTCTATAATCAGAAGAATTTACTTCCCTTCGCTTTCAGTTCGTTGAAAAACAGACTTTTCTGAAAATTTTTCTCTTTTCATAAATTCGTAAAAATAATTTTTTGAAAATTAATTGTCGTGAATTTTGACTCACGAAAATTAGTGCTTTCAAACATTAATGAAAATCCTGTTTCTTTTATCTCTGGAATTTTAAACTTTTAAGTGTTTTCTTAATTTAGTGTGAAGTGAACAATTTGTGTTCAGAACTGACAAGATGCATTAACAAATCACCAGGATACGAATGTACAAAGTGTCCAAACGGTTATAAAGAGCTTGTTTCTAATGGCAACAATACCAAGCAGGTTTGCAGATCAAACTTGATTTTATAATCGCACTTGTGATTGTCTTTTTAAAATTAAACACTGAAAATTTTCCTAGCATCTAACTTTAACAAGAACTTAGCGTTTTCAGACCTTGGAACCCTATTTTTTAAAAGTATGTTCAACCTGAAACAAAACTGGCTTGAATTTAAGCCACCTTTCCCAAAACTTTTACATCGTGTTCCTTGGCAATTTTGGATGGACGAACTAGTGGCGCATCTAAAGGTAGGTTGTGGTTGCAGAAAAAGATAAAGTCATTTCAAGTCTTTCTTTATCATGTTGATGCAAAAGAAAAAATATTATATGACTTTTCACTTCTTTTCCTGGTGTGACCTATCCTAGAAACGATACTGCGATACCCTCCGGATTTGTTAGTGAAATAAATAACTATCTAACAACTATTTTTTGTCAGTAAAGCAGATATGACGTTATTCTACTTCTGTTTTATATTTTTTCATCTCAGGAATGCATAGATATAGATGAATGTGCCCTAAATACACACAAGTGCCCATTAGGTTCAACGTGTGTTAACTCTGTGGTAAGTATATTTAAAAAATTGTTTAAAAATGGTATACTTTTCTATATTTCTTGACATAACCCTAATTTGGAGGGTAGAACTAACTGGAAATAAAACCTTAGCTGAATCCTTTGCTAACAATTTCTTCTACTTGAAGTGTTAAATGCATTTTAGCTTCCAGTCTTTTTCTAACCCTATTTGAGGTGACTTGTTTTTCCTTTGAAGATAATATATAACTTAGTCTGAAGAGTTTTGTAAGACAGATGACGCTATATTGTCGAAAAATAATTATGTTAAAAAGCAAATCAGAATATTCACACCAAGATTTGTCCGGCTTATACGTTGGCTGTGATCCCCTCTATAAACTGGAAGTCTATTCTATTACTTTCTTTAGGGATCTTATGAATGCATTTGTGACAATGGTTACGAGAAGAAGAATGGTAAATGTGTTGACATTAATGAAGTAAATATCATTATTTTCTTCACGTCTGGATTTTGAATAAACATTTACTCGAATTTGTTTTCCGTACAGTCCTCTCTCGTTTTCATTTCTTTTTGGCAACGAGGTCCAAAGAGATTTATATTATTTCGCAAATGGGAATAATTCTGGCACTATTATTTTGTCCCGAAAGAAGAAATGCCCAACACGGCCCCTTGGTACCACTTTTCTCGTAGGCCGCTACTAACTCATAAGCCATGTAAATATATATCTTGCATTTTGTCCTTGCTCGTTGCTTCTATATTCTTCTCTTAACTTCCGTTTTCCGTTTTCATCAACGTGACCTTATCCCAACTAAAAAACTTAATGGAATGAAAATATTTATTGTTCATTGCCTAGGTTTTAAAGTTTTTGACATACTGGATGCGATTGTGAATATTTTTATATTATAGTGTGGATTAAATAAATTGTGTTCACAACTGACAAAATGCGTTAACAAATCTCCAGGATATGAATGCACTAATTGTCCACGTGGCTATAAAGAACTTATTATCTCTAATGGAAAATATACCAAGCAGGTTTGCAGTTAAGCTTTTGTAATTCGAATTTCTGATAGTTTGATTAAAATAGAATCACGTTACTAGCTACGTTTAGAAGATACTGAATCAAACAAGAATATTGATGATTTTAGATAAAAATCACACAAATCATAGTGTGTATAGTATATATATATTAGTATATATACGGTAATATACGCGACCGTATTTGGTAGAATTTCATGCTGTTGTTGGAAAAAAGTTTTGTCACCTCCTGAAAATTTCGTAACTTTTTGCGAAAAGTCTTTTGTCCGATTCTTGTAATCCGTTCTGTTTTTTATTTCTATTTTGTATTTTCCATTTCAGGAATGCATAGATATAGACGAATGTGCCCTGAATACACACAAGTGTCCATTAGGTTCAAGATGTTTCAACTCTGTGGTAAGTAGTATTCGACGATTTGGAGGATGGAACGAACTCCTAAAAATGTAATATTGTTAAAAAGTAAGCGCCTGTTTAAAAAAGTCTTTGCTACAGCTACATCAATAATAACAAACTAATTTTGATTTACCCTGTTTGAGGTGAATTACCTTGTCTTTAAAGAAAGCCATGTCGAAAATCGTTTTAAGAATTATGTAGGAGGCTATATTTTCGACGAAAGATAACACTATATATTGACATCATGATATTGATATATGGATACGTTATTTTACACTAAAAACTTAATTTTTTTAACTTTCTTCAGGGATCTTATGAATGCGTTTGTGACAATGGTTACGAGAAGAAGAATGGTAAATGTGTCGATATTGATGAGGTATATCGTTATCTTAGAGAAATTCCATTTTTGGTTTCACGTCAGAATTTTTATTGCAATACATGTTGCAACGTCTCATAAAGATATCAAAGGTTGAGTTTCTTTGCTTATTTGTGGTGTTTTACTTTGAGATATTTAAGTTTTTCTTTTTGAAATCTGCGCTCAAATTTTGTTACAGTCTAGGAGCCTTCCATATGTACAGTTTTTCAAGAGCTTTTCGTTTGGGTGTTTTTCTCTGGAACTGTGCTTCAGATTACACCTTAGTTTAATTTAATTGGTCCAATCACTACCTCAAAGAACCACTTTTAACTTTTAATTCTATATTTCTAATGTCATAAAAAATTTGTTAAAGTCTGAAGAAATTGTTTTGTTTATAAGAAACTGCAAATCTGATTTTTTTTTTTGTTTAAGTGTTTAGAAAATCCATGTGCAGAACAAGCAAAATGTATCAATAAGTTACCAGGTTTCCAATGCACCAAATGTAGGGAAGGATATAAAGGCAAAATATTGTTTGGAATTGGTAGAGATTTCGCAAAAGATAACAAGCAGGTAAATGTGCTACCTTTTATCGATTGTTCCGACTGGGACTGGTAACGCAAACCTCTCGACATCAGCATCTTATAACGTGATTTCTCAATCTCAAAAAAAAGTCTAATATTTTTTGGATGAAAACCAAACTTATGATAGACAGTTCCCAAGTTTATTTCTTATCCAACTCAACATGGTTTTCAAAACGAAATGGAAACAAAAAAAGTAATGAATCCATATCGATAATGCACCGATAAAATTGTGAATAAATGATGTGATTATTTACCCAGGATAGCCTCTTCACATGTCCATGCAATGTTAGAAATAAGGGTCCTGCCTTTCTGGAAACACTTCAGGGTACCGTTTACATTTAACAAACTTCACTTCCGTAAGCCTCGTAAGGGACAAAGGTTTGAGAATCCAGTGCCTTAATCACTCGACGACGGTTCAAGGTAAACAATAACTTATAACACAGAAATTACTGTTGAAAACGAGGCAAAATAATAGAAATGAATAAACTCGGGAAAAGTCTATTACAACTTTCAGCTTTTTGATGACTTTTTTCACATGTGGTTTAATTTAAAAATGTACTTGATCGATCGTTCTAATTTTGCCCATGCTGCTCATATGTCTGAAACCAATCTCAAAAGTATTTAAAATATTTTTCAGAATGTAAAAGCCATTCTAATAATGCGAAATAAAGATTAAGATATGTTTGTTTTGTCATCATCACTTGCATAAAATTGTTGACAACTATTTCGATTGGTTTGAAGATCAGTGTCGCCTGTTGAAATCACCAAAACATTTGATGACGTAATTTTGAGCATAACAAAATTATGTCCCAAAGTAAGAAACAAAAGCGCGTTATAGATATTGTGGCATTCGAGGACAGATTTATAAGCTTGGAAACTATTCATTGTTGTGATGTCTTTTTCCTTCCAATGTTTCATATTAGTAGTAGTAATAGTGAACCCTCCGTGATATCAGCTCGGAATGGGCCTATCCTACGAGAGGATAGGAAATCATAGCGCTTACCAGTCACTACAGGCTCAATGCTTGCGAAACATTGGACCTTGGTATATAGCAAGTCTATCATCTACACGAAAGAGAAATTTAGTTGACGTAAAAATGGTCAAACCTTTTTTACAACTATCGTTAGTCAAAGGTTTACTACCATGCAAGGTTACGAGGTTAAATCATCACTAGTGCAGGATAAATGCAGGATAAATAGTTAAAAAGCTGAATGACTGTAGTATTACAAAGTGTGTCGTTATTACGAAGTGTGTCAGAACAACGCGTAGTACCTTACTTAGTAGTAGGTTACCATTTACTGCAGCACTATACAGTTCCGAGAATCGAAGGTCGTGCAATTTCCTCCAGATAGTAAGCAAATCTTGATGATACCTGAAATGCTTTGATTTTTGTGTAGGTTTGCAACGATGTTGATGAATGTGCCCTAAACACATACGTTTGTCCAAAAAATACAAGGTGCAAAAACACTAAAGTAAGTTTCATCTTCTCCTTTGCTTAGTTCACGTCAAAACGACCCTGACCCTGCAGGGCCGATGACACTGCTCCACTTTATTGTTAACAAAAGTTGATTTATTCATTTATCATTGATTGTGTTGCTTTTAACTTTGTCCTTTGCGTTTTTGTCCTTGATTTTTTGTCACATTTTTGCATACTAGGTTTCTTTTTTGTACACACGAAAGTAGTATTTTATCAATGACGCAAAAGTAGTGTTTTATCAATGACACGAAAGTAGTATTTTATCAATGAAAAATACAAATTTTTCAGACTTTCAAAATATCAACTTTTCATTATGGCAGATAATATTATAAATGTTTTTTGGCTCCTATACTTTCAAATGTGTATCAAGGTTCATTATTGAGAGGATACACAATGCGAATTGGTGTATATATTAACATTATACCAGTGTGTTGCAATGCAGAACCTTTAATGTACGTGGTAAGTGCTTTACCGAAGTAATATAGGCCGATTCCCGTACTTCTTTAATAGTGAGGTTAAGCAAACCAAAATCTACGACGTACCGGCAGCCGAGCTTAGACACTGATCGATTGTGCTGCTGAAAGTTGCTTGAAATGCTAATTTCCAGAACGGCTGTGCAACGTCATACGTCGTAGATTTTGGTTTGCTTAACCTCGCTAATATTACGTCACGAATAGATGATATTGATCTGTTTTCAATAGGGATCTTACGAATGTGTATGCAATGATGGATTTGAATCAATCGGTGATAAATGTGTAGATATTAATGAGGTAATTTCTATCAATTGCAACTTCTCTTAAAATTCACAATTTGACGAAAAGGAATTAGACTTTTCCATAAAAAAATTGTACTTCTCGGATTGAGGATAAAGGAATTCCAAAGGGGATTTTTATCGAAATGTTCATAAACATTCCAGAGGTAGACAACCTAATGGAGTGAATAGCTCACTTAGCAAAACGTCGGCCTCGTAATACATGGGTGATAGATGTTAAAGTAGAAAAATTTAATCCTGCTGTTACTCTAAGTATCGACTTTCACGTCAGTGCAAAGATCGAAAGCAACGGTTGATACTTTAATGGGATAAATCTTCGCGGGAATAAACTTTCTTCTAGGGTAACAGTAGTGCGTTCGGTAAGAATACGTAGCATGAATCAGTCGTGTTGTTACGAGGCCGTCGCCTTGAAATTTGAGGTATACACTCCAAAATTCAGGCCCACATCAGCGTACAGGTGCAAACACGAGGGCTGTGTTTACCTAGCCTGGGTAAATTAATAAATAAATCAATAAATAGAAAATAACTTTTTACAGAATACTGTCGACGTTTTAGGTAACATGGTTGATTTTTGATACATTTTTCTATTCTTGTTTACGTTGTGCTTGTTTTCTTTAAAGAGAAAAATAGTCTGTGTATATATTCATATAATATTTATCAGCAAGTCGTCAAATTTAATTTCCGCCAAGGATAAATTTCCTTTCGCTAATATTTCTTCAATTCAACTTAAAACATCTTTCATTATTTTTACTTTTAGTGCTTAGAGAGTCCATGTTCTAAATACACAAAATGCATCAACCAATCACCTGGGTTCAGATGCTCAAAGTGTCCGTCAGGTTTTGAAGGTCCAACACTGTCTGGCATTGGAAGAGAATTTGCTCGAAATAATAAACAGGTATTAGATTTTTGTATTGATTATCATATGGTATTGAAGATTTTTGAGATTTGAGATAAAAACTTCCACACACACATCCCATTTCCTTGAGGAAACTTTCAAACTAATCTAAGCAACGACATCAAGCAAGTTTCAATCAACTAAAGTGATTGACGTAAAAATTCAATATATTTCTTCTTCACTGCTTCATTTATCCATCAGAGATGTCTCCAACACTTCAAGGACAAAGAGGTCCGAATACGAAAATTTTAAAACTTGCAAAAAAAATTTATCTAAAAGTGCATTTTTTCAGGTCATTAAAGGGTTGAAAAAGTACCGAAATGGACAGGAATCATCACATACAAACATACTCTTTGTTTTCACGTATTTATAACACTGGCGGGCTACACAGAAAATTAAGAGAGAAGGAAAACATTCGAAACGCAGATTTGAGGGCTTCCGCAAAAACCAAAGAAATTTATGGATTTTCTCTTAAGCGATTTATTTTTGAATTGTCAAACAAACCAAAATCGGGTCCGGGAACGTGCCGCTGGTCAAGGTACCCTTTTTCACTTTTTCCAGTCCCATACAGAGTCGCAAAATTCGCAAAATTTAGTCCCAGGTAGGGTTTTTATGCGAAAAGTCCCACATAGGTTATATTTTTTCAAACTTAAATAGATTCCCTCACAGGGTACACATTTTCACTTTCAGCATTTTCTGACAGGGTCCATCTTGAAATCTTCAGTGGCAGGTCCCCGTCGATCACTATGGTCAGTACCCCCAAGTATCCTTATATGGTCCTTTGTAATAGAATTTTCTTCTTTTTCTTAACTGCAAATGTCTTTATTAAATTAAGGTGTTTTTGGTTTATGTTTTGGTTTCAAAAATATGCATACCAGTTGGAGAAAAGTCTCGAATTTTTTAATTTAGCTCATTGATGTTGAAAATAAACTTTGTTACTCCCCCAGACGCCAAACCAACCACAAATAGGCAAACCCTTCTAACCACTTTACGTTTGACTGGAAAATTTGAAGACTTATTAAATATTATTGATAAACCATTTAGTACCTCATAATCGTCGGGTTAAAAACTTTGTTTGTGGTTATTTTTTGGACACGACATTCATAAAATGATTTATTTATGTTCATACTGCTTCCAAATAAATTCTTATTAGTTTATACTGAGAAAAAATTGACATGATTTTAAACTGCTAACTATACATCGTTCCATTCATTTAAGTCTAAAAATGTCTGATTTTCAGTGTACCATCGTGTTCAGTTGTATAGATTCTTCAAAATCCCTCATTGCATTAATTAACATTACAGTTAGCCTGAACCAGCATTCGACTTCCTTCCATTAACCTTTCTTTACTGAATTATTGCCAACAGTGCAAAATGACCCCAATCGGATTGATTAGAGTGTCAATGAAGAATTCAAATTATTCATTATACAAAATGAGTACATTACAGTGGTGTAATACTATACGAAATCAAATGTTTGAAATCACGCATACAACTAAAGAAAGGAAGGACAGTTAAGATTAGTTAAATGTCTTTTGTTGACGATTACCCAGTAATCGCATGCTTTGTCGTGCAATTAGTGATTAACAAACAAAATTTTGTCATCTTCAAGTAACTAAGTAAGTAGAAGGAAGTAGACCTATTGTTGAAATCACTAAATCAATAAGTAAATCACATCTTCCAACGATGCTTCACAAAGCGCATCAGAAACTTTTGAGTATCACACCTACAAACGGATCAGAGCACCTTAATTGTACTTCTTAAGCTCTGAGTTGGTGGTAGTTGGGCATGACCCAGGAACCTTTAGGAAACTGTACTGCCGTTGAAGGTGAAGCATTTAACTGTTAAAATCAACGAAATAGCAAAATAAATAAGTTGTTGAAAAACACTTTTCGACAATATAGTTATTATTATCAGTCTCTCATTCAATAGGAATGTAATTGTTTCATATCACTAATGATGACTGTAATATTCTAAAAACCTTTTTCTGAAAGAATTTATTGTGTTTGATGATTTTCTATGAAATGGTAAATTTCATACTATTTTGTAGTCAAGTAACTTGGATATTTTTGTGACGTTTTAAAACTCTTCCCTTAAAAAGGTATGTAAAGATGTTGATGAATGTGCTATTGGAAGTCATCAATGCGACAGATTGGCTAAATGTGTAAATAAAATAGGAAGCTACCATTGCATATGCCCACTTGGAACAAAAGGAGATGGCTTCTTTTGTGATGATGTCAACGAAGTAAGTAGAATTAGTTATGTTGCCCACATCACAATGTTCTATACACAAAAATTCCTTTTTTAGGATTTCAAAGACGCAAAAAAATTGTACTTCAATTTTTTGTAATAACTAGCAAAATTTCGGTATTTCCCCCTTGCCGTTTGGTCTTGAAATGAACACAAGTACTAAAGAAACTTTTGTTGAAAATTTCAAGTTAAAATCATTTATAGCTTTTGAGTTTTTCAACTTAGAAGAATTTGTACTTGGTTGAATTATAAAAAGTTGGCCTCCATTATGTTATAAGAAGTTTATTTCACATTAATTCGAAAGACAAAAGTCATTATGATCAATTACATTGTTGAAAATACTGAATTCCATCGGATTTTAATACGTTCAGACAACGCTTAATCAACTTTTCAAGCTCCCTTTTAGAAATCTTTGATCTTTGTGTGGTGTGACCTATTTATTTTGATAAATGAAAAAATTAAAGTGATAAATGAGGATAGCCTATGTTTGTTAACCTCAACTCTTTCAGGTCTAATTTGGTCGTTAAAACCTTTAATACCCTAAAGTTATAGTAAGCTAATATTAAGTTTGTTAATTTCTGTATATTAGTGTCAGTTTGCCAGTCCATGCTCAACTCTAACAAAGTGCATCAACAGGCCTAATGGACAAGGTTTTGAATGCAGTAAGTGTCCGGAGGGATATGAAGGCATTGATACAAGTGGTGTAGGTGTTGAAGTTGCCAAGGCTGTCAAACAGGTATTATGCACGATAATGACATTTTTTCTTCCAATATAATGATTAATAATGATTGCTCAATAATGATTTTGTTCATTCCTCAAATCTAGTTGCTATTTCATATATCCTCATATTTCGTATAAGTGACCATATTTCGTTTAATTTATGATATTTAAAGAACCTAGGCAATTCGTTGTAATTGACTAAATTGCCTTTGTTTACTTACTTTTGTTTTTGTATGTATTTCGTTCTCAAATGTGGCTACCATCACAGTTTAGCTCATGCTATTATTATGATCTCCTTTGCTGACATTACTGACATAATCAACTAAATCTATTTCTATTCCAGGCAAGCTTTTCTGACCTTTTTTACTAACATCTCAAAATAGAAATAAGCTAATCACTTGAAATTTAGCATGCTGACGTCAGCATATTTTTATCACCTTTTTTAAAAACGTAGTGGTTTTTCTAAGAGCCACAACTTTTGATTAAAATGAGATTTTTAATTTCTGTTTTATGGAACCAAGTGCGTATTACATGTATATTGTAATGAATCAACAGATCCTACACTAATGTGACTTTCCAAATTCCGCAAAGGTAACGGATCGAGTGGGGATTGACCTACGACCTCTTGCTTGTCGAGTGATTGCTCTACCGACTACGCTATCGATCCGTTATGAAATTATGACGTCATAAAGGAGTCTTTTTCAAAGTCTGAAAGCCATGCCAAAAAGTGATAAACCTTTGTAATTCGAACAAATTTTAGGTCCCCAAAGGTGTTTGAATAAGCTTGAATTTATTTAGCTTTTTTTATAGATTTTCTTCTTTAGGTGGTAGTTATGTATCGCATCTCCTATTTCGATTCTTGCCCAAATTGCTCAATTTTTGACATATAGAAGTAAATGTGAGACGTTGGAGCTTGATGCTTATGTTAAATTATGAAAGCCTACTATTCAACTTATTTAAACTTTGTTTTGAAGGTATGTTTGGATGTTGATGAATGCAAGTACAGACCATGTCCACCATATACTTCAAAATGCATCAATGTACCAGTAAGTTGCTTTAATTTTATAACCTTCCAAACAAATAACAATACATTCGAAAGAATTTAATACATTGATTTTTGAGGAGCTTTTTTAAAACTACTTTTTTATCGGATTCTTAGAAATTTTTGTTGATATATCTGAGTAAGGTTTTGGTCAATTCGGCTGAAACAATTTGAAAAAGGCTTGAGTTTACAAAATAAATCACATTCTTATCTACATCTGCTCATGCTGGGAATAAAAGACACTGTTAATGATCGATCGATTTTTGCCTAGCTACAGCCTTAGAAATGGGTGAATAGGGTAAGTTTACATAACATATAAAACATATAATAGGTAACATATTAAATATAATTGACTGTATCAATTCTTCGTTAATACTTTTTTCAGGGCTCTTATCGTTGTGTTTGCAAGAGAGGTTTTGACAAAATTAATGGCACTTGTATTTTTATTGGTTTCTGCAAAGACGTGCAGTGCGGTACTTTTGCATCTTGTCACAGTGATATGCTTGTAACGAAGCCTAGATGTAAGGTAAGAGGAATAACATTGTGAAAGCAGCATTTCCAATCTTTGACTAAAAAGCCTCTTTGTAGTCTTCGTTCTGAAATAGCCACAATGCTTCATATAGCGTTCATGTCACACTAGAAGAATTTACCATTTGACCTAGGGAAGGCAGTTATTTGCCCCAACCATAGTTGGTTTGGTTGGGCTGAAGGTTCGACAGGTATGACTTCTGTGGCAGCACTTGTGATAATCACTAAATGAATTGCACTGACAAATCAAGATCAGAAGTCACCACTTAATGTATGACCATTTGTTCTATCATTCACACATCTCAATGTGGTAGTTCTTATTTACTCATTTGCAGTGGAAAGTCTTGACTTGTTTAGGAAAGCATGTGTAGATTTTTAATCTGCGCTGAACTCGATTACTAAATTACATTTCAATTACCGATTACGTAAAGGTTATTTCCTGATTTCTTTTATTAAATAAAGGACACAATTGATCTCTTTTTGATTTGTTATAGTGCAACCCAGGATACGGGGGTAATGGTATCTGGTGTGGGCTTGATATTGATGATGATGGCTGGCCAGATGATGATTTGCCTTGTAATGATAAATATTGTAAAAAAGTAAGTTTTTAGTGTTTTGTTTGTCAGTAACTACATTATTCCATTTTTCGCAGGGTATACTTTCAATTTATTGGAAAATGGAAATTTGAAAGGAAAATCGGAGCGAAAAATTATGATATAACAATATTACTTCAAAAAGACTTTGAGAAATTTTTGAAAATGAAGAAAAATATGGATGACAAATATTTCAAACAAGTAAAAACTGCATCCTGAGAAGATGGAAAAATGCATTTACTAAAAATCTGTCTAAGACTTTCACTTTAATTCTCGTTTGCAATATTAGCAATATGAGAAGGACAACAGAGCTTATGCTAAACAATTGTGCATATATTTGTTTTGAGCTTGGTTGAACTCACCTCACCATGGATAGAATTCTTTGAAAATTCTCCATAAAAATATATATCAACTACATTTTGATTGGAAACTAGATCAAAAATTACCCCTTACCAATATCCCCTGACGACGGATAGATAAACAAAATTGTCAAATAAAACTTAAGATTTTATGATTTATTTCTCCTTCGAAAAAAATTAGAATAATAAAGTTTCAAAGTAGAAATTGCTGTGTGGTCGTGTAAAGTTCTGAAATTGAAACATTAACTTAAAATGTTTGAGCTTTTATTCTCTTAATTGACGCTTAAATTGTTTACATTTTCAAAATACCCCGTGGTTATATCATGAAAATTTTTGGGACTTTTGTTACACGGCGAAAACCTTTTTTTCTAACTGAAAGCTCGTGTAATTTTCAAATCGATAGTTTTTCTTTTTTTCTTTAGGACAATTGTAAATATTATCCAAACAGTGACCAAGGTGATGTTGACAAAGATGGGAGGGGTGATGCATGTGATGATGACGCAGATGAGGATGGTATACCAAATGACAAGGTATTGTATTGTATAGAAACGCACTCACGCGCTGAGCTCAACTTCAGTTCATAAAACTTAGATGTATAGAATTGTTTTGTTTTACAAAATAGAAGAAGTTATTGTATTAAGAGTAGCAGAAGCTTTTTGATTAAAAATCATCGTCAGTGCATAAAAATGAGCAGGTTCAATATCTACCAGTAAAAATTTTTATTTAAGTATAAATAGTAGAAAATCGCGGCTTGATATTAAAATTCGCGCCAAATGCATTGTTTTTATCGTTGAATTTTTGCGTAATAACAACGGTAATTAAATGTGCACATGACGATCGGTAATCTGTTTAAAACTCGGTCGTAACTAAGTCGTAAGATCCTCAGGGAGAAAGGTCGATAATTTATATTACCAAAACCTTCTCTCGTTTTCGGACTGAGTCTTTAGAGTCTTCTTTATCGATCAACATAAACTCCCCATCACGCATACCGTGATCTGGGAGGTCAAATTGATCATGAAGGTGGGCTTGCGGAACAACTTGCTTTTGATGTCTCTTTTATTGCAGGACTGGTAGTTATTAACACATAACCTAAATTTATTAGTGCAGCTACCAACATACTGAACGCTACAAGTCTTGCGATTTAACAAGTTTACCACATTATCCGAATTACAATTCATCTTTCCCGATCTTATTTCATATTCCCTTCCCGATTAATCTGAAAAAGATTCTTTCCTTAATCAACTTACACATACCGCATCTTTTACTCCCACACTTAATACTTTTCCCTGTATTAGCTTGCAACTCGGGAACCTTCGCATGTACTAAGAGATCTTTCAGACTTCTTCCTTTACAAAAGCCTACTACTCTATTGGAACTTGGAAAAAAATCTGCCATTTTCATTCCTCTAGTACTCAGGACTTTTCTTCTTATCAACTTTTCATCATAATCCCTCTGTATTAACCACCTTTGGTTGATAACAAATTACACCCAAATACATGCATCCAACAAAGATCGGGTCTAACAAATACGATTGAGTCTAAGGGCTTGACTATAGAGAACAGACGTTTTACAGTGCGATGGGTGGCAAGATGAAAAGTCCAAATACTGATGTGTATCAACGAAATATACTTTACTTTACACAGGATAATTGCCCTCTTGCTCCAAATCCACTTCAAAGGGATCGAGATGGAGACGGTGAGGGTGATGCATGTGATAACTGTATTCGCAAGAAAAACCCACTTCAATACGACACGGATGGCGACGGAATCGGCGATGAATGTGATAGTGACAAAGATGAAGATAAGGTCAAAAATATTGTTGATAATTGCGATTTGATCAAAAATCCGAACCAATTGGATAGTGATGGAGATAAAATAGGAGATGTTTGCGATAATTGTGTTTATGTCCCTAATATAGATCAGGTAAGTTGAACCCTTTACTTTGTTTTGAATTTGGGGTTGTTATAATACGCCTGGCATATAAAAAATACCACTCTCAATGAGATTTATAAAATGTAAATTATTTTCTTTAATTCAAAATATTTTGAAAAAATTTTGTGTACCATCCCCGGCTAAGAGTTTGAGAACGATAAAAATTTCAAAGAACATTTTGACATTGAAATTATGGTGAATATATGGAAAAGGGCTATGAAAACTGTAGAATCTGAATAATATGTTTTCAAATCAAAAGAACAATTCCTCACAGATATTTTATTAAGTCGACCGTTTTACGGGAAGACTTATTGGTCTAAGCGTTTCTTTTATTCTATTTTTTTTTTTTTTTTTCAAGATAATCCGTTTTAGACTGGATTCGCTCCGTACGGGAAAAAACGGGAAATCGGAATTTTTTTGCACCGACCGAGATTCAAACCCTGTCCCGTTAAACGGCTGTCCACTTTACGGTACAACTTTTGCCCGAATTATTAAAAGCTAAAATTATTTTAAACATCCCAAATAGAGGCTTATTGTTATCATTACATTACCTTTAATTTTTATTTCGAAGTTTGAATGAAAAAAACTTTACTTGCACCGGCTGGGATTTGAACTCGGGACCTCTTGCATGTTAAGCGCGCGCCTTACCACTGGACCACCGAGCGGCTTTCAAGCAAAAAATCTCTAAGATCAAAACAATTGCAGAAACGGTAAACAAATAATAACTTGTTGGCATTCTCTTTTATCTGGTTAGAACTTTTTGCTGTGTTTCTTTTTTTTTTGCATTTTGGGTCGACTTCGCTGCCGTTATCGGCTGCATTTTTTTCTATAACTTAATTCTTGCAGCTCTGGGATCGAAAATGTAGAAAATATCCTCTTTCTATGCAAATGTGATTTTTCTTACTTTCTTTGACAAGGATATATATGTTACCTTTCCATTTAAGTATACACGATATAATAGGTATTTGTAGAATGCATTAAACCGTGCCCGTCCCTTTTTTATTTCGTCAAAATTTCTTGTAATTTTTGCAATAATAAAAATCTTTCATCTAATTTACTTTTTCAGAAAGACCAAGATTTCAACGGAATTGGCGATGCATGTGACAAATATCCTGATAAGTGAGTTGTTGGCAATTTATAAAGAATTTATCTAACATCTACATTTAACTTTTAAAGCATGTTAGACAGAATGTCTGAACTAGATGTTGGACTGTTTAAGTAGGGCTTTAATGCATGACGACAGCAATAAACAAAAATGAAACGAAAAAACTGTAAGCAAATAACTCAACGGTTGAGTTTCTTTTTTCTTTTTTTTGCATAGTAATATTAGCATAATGACATTTTAATGGCTTCCATCTCTCCTGGCTTGTGTGACATGCTTCTAGAACTGCTATTGCTGTCCATATTTTTTCTAAATAATAAATAATATGGTGTTTTTTGCAGAGATCAAGATAATATCGATGATTATATTGATAATTGTATCAACATTCCGAATGCTGATCAAGCAGATCATGATTCTGATGGAATAGGTATTTTTTATGACATTAATTTATATCTGAGATTCGAGCTCCAGTAACAGCTATGTATCTTTGGCCACGGACTTATTTAATTTACCAAAGATTGTTGGTCACACTTTTCGATCAGCTTTTTACATTGCATGCATGAAAGCGGTAAAAAATAGTCGTATCTGTGAGTGGAAAGCTCATATGAGCCTAATGCCCTTAATACAACATAAAGTACAGTTTCCTCTAACGAAAGCTAAACAAATTTTGTCTCATCGCGGGATGTCTTCACATTTATGTAAACATTGAAAGAAAATTCAGCAAGGATAAAATCTCTAAAAAATATAGAAGCTAGCATAAAAATGCTATGACAAACAATTCTTTGACAAGAGCATTGCATACCAAATTATTGAGGACAATACACTATTCAGCAGAGTCAACTGTTCGTGTACGATGCGTAAGGTTTTGACGTAATGGTAAGTAAAGTCGTTAGCATGTTGATAGTCTTTAGGTCCTTATTGCTGAGAGAATAAAATATTCAAGAGCCTAACATTAAAATTCAATTTCATTTCAATGTATTTTAAACAAGTAACAAAGACGCAAAGACGAAAGAAATGTTTGTTTGGTCGTAAAGTTTTAATGGAATGAATATTAAAGACTTTACATATCATGAGCATGCGCAGTTGACGCTGATCAACGGTTTATCATGATAAGGAATTTTTCGCTATTCATTGTTTCTACTCTCTCCTTTAACCAGGTGATGCATGCGATAAAGACAAAGATAATGATGGAATAGAAGATCCTTATGATAATTGTCCATTAATATTTAATCCACTGCAGATTGACGATGATTGTAAGTTTTTAAATTAATTTCAATTTCATCCTAGTTGGTATGATGAGTACTCAACATTTTCAACGAAAACTTTGCCAATGAGAACTTAAGTAGACATGATTGGAAAAAAATATGTTATGGTCTTGGACGTTTGAATCAAGAAGCAATCCCGTGTCAAGAAATAAACTCTAAAGATTTCCAAATACTGAAATTTTTTGTCATAGAAAAATATACGTGTTCAAAACAATCTATGTAGATGGAATCCAAAGGGAAAAGTTTATTTGGAAGTTTGATGAACAGTTTGTAAAATGCAAATTCAAACAGTTGATATAAACTTCCTATGGTAAACAGATAGTGGACCAGACATGGTAGAAAATATGCCAAGTGCACATAACTTTAAAATTTACTTTAATGCAATACAGCATTATGCTTAGTCTTCGGATAAACTATGAAAAAAGCTGTTTAACCCTATTCTTCACGAGCTTTTTTATGTACGTTAGATTCACGAAGGGGGGGGGGGGGGGTGTCAAAATAAATTTCATGAAAACTCCTAAATTTCAAGCATGTAGCTGTTTTCTTTCAAAAGTTATCAAATGTATTGTCACAGGGGGGGGGGGGGGGGTAGGAGGCTGAAAGAGCACTCCCCCACCCCGAATAGGGTTAGCCTAAAATTTGCCAAAATTTAGACCAAGTTTCAAATACCAATAAGACATTCAAAACAACTGTGTAACCCCTGTTTAACCCCTCAAATGAAAGATAAGAAATATATCTCCAAAGATTCCAAAAATGTTGAAAATTCCCGGCACAGAAGTTGTTGACCCCGCCAGTTTTGAAACCTCAGAGAACTTATCATTGCTAAAATGACGATAATTTTCAGAGCACATACCATATGTAGAGATATCCATGTGAGTCGTGATGAGACCTCCGATGGTTAAGGCGATCAACGATGAGATATGTGGATTGCTGCTACCGTAATTGACATGTATACAAGTTTTTTTAAATGTCGGAATTTTATGCTGAAATCAGCAATTGCTTGGGTTTGCTGTGTATGTTGTTACCCACGTGACTAAAAAGAGCTATAATTACTGATCACGCAGTCAAAATGATCTGAAATTTTCATAAAATGTTCAAAACTAAAATTGGTCAACTGATTAGTTCATAAATGCATTGATTTTGATTATTTTTTGAGATATCAAAAGAATAGGGTTAACCGTATATATTACGAAACGGTTCAGTAAAGAAACAATGTGAAATCAGCAGGTCACTACTATCCGTAATTAACTCGAAGAACCCCAGGAGAGAACGCAGTGAAATGTCAGGGAAAAATAAAGAGAATCTGTCACAAGGTTCTGACAGCCAACTACTAGGGAAAAAGTAAGTCAAATATTATATGGAAATTGATTTAGTTAATGGTCGTGGTGATGTATGTGACGAAGATTTTGATGGTGACTTGGTCATCGATGAAGAAGATGATTGTCCAAAACATCGAAACATCACAAAAATCGATTTCAAGACATTGATTCTTATTCCACTTGACCCAGTTGAGGCTGTACAATCAGATCCTAGATGGGTCATCAAGAATAACGTATGCTAACAAACTTTCTTTTTCTCCGTTGTCATCCCTTGTTCTTCATCAATAAAAAAGCCTCATTTATTCTTACAGTTTAATTGAAACGTGTTCACTTGCATTCTAAAATCTTACCATTAATTCAATTGTCAAAACATCCTTTTCTCTCGTGAAAAATTCTCCAACTTTCTCCTGACAATATTTTCTCTTAATGAATTATCTATTTTTTTAGTTGGGTTTGGCATATTCCGCAGACTTCAATTCGTCCACCGAAGTACGTTTTGAAAGTCTGACCTAGTTTATATTTCAATCATAGGGCCATGACGTTACACAACTCTTGAACTCTGATCCTGGTGTTGCACTTTGTAAGTTCTTATTATAATTTGCAATAAAATTGCATTGAAAAGCATCAAATATATGTATGAATGCGAGAAATCTGCTCTTTTACATAGTTTATTCATATTTTCCTTGCGTATATATGGGACCGAACAAGCTAAAGGGCTATTCTAACAAAAAAAGTTTTTCAATTGAAGTGTCCCAAAACTTCATACATTTTGTTGTTTCGAGAAGTTTTCTTTGTGCTTTGTTGTTCAATAGATAATATTTAGGGTAAGAAAAGTTTGCGATTAATTATCACTTAAAGAGCTACTACACTCTATTCAGCTCCAATACAAGTTGATTCTGTTGATTTTTCGGGAACATTTATGGCGAATACTGTTGAGGACGATGATTATATTGGATTTATATTTGGTTATCAAAGTACATCAAAGTTTTACGTTGTCATGTGGAAACAACAGACTCAAACATACTGGAAAATTAAACCATTCAGAGCAGTTGGGGCAGCCGGTGTATCGATTAAAGTAAGTCATTCAAGATTATTTTATATGTGTCATTCTCATATACGTACCTAGAGGTAAGGCAAAATTACAGGAGGAGAGCTAAAAAAATTTAATTGTCATTATCTATTACTTGATAATAAAAGATGGTGACTTTTTAACAACTGTTTGCACTCCTCCTGTGATTTTGCCATACCTGTGGGTACGCGCTTGATTCCAATTCATGGGAAGGAAGATATCTAAATTTTGTGACATGTATTTTCCAAATGATTAAGCAAGTAGTGTTGCGCCATTCGTGAGCCATAGCGATCGCGCAAAGTGCTAACAGTAGTGCGTTTCGTTATTCAAACGCAAGATTCTAGTAAAAATTCTCAGTAGATTTTATGTTAAGATATTATTTTCCGTTTGCTTTAAAAGTCGTTGCACCGAAAATGATAAAAAATATTTAACCCTATTAAGTATGTTTGGGGGGGGGGGGGGTGGCACCCGCGATTCTAAACCCTATTTGTACTGGGCTTATTTGGGGCCATGTATTCCTGGGGGGAGGGCTTTTTTCAGCCCCCTGCCTACCTCAGGAACTACTAATGCTATTATCATGAAACATAATACACATGTAAAGCATGATAAAAGGTGCATCAAAATCTTTATGATGACTTTACTGGTCACGTAACTACGTCACTTTGTTTGAATTGCGATTTTCTGTACAAATATAATCTGGACACATGAAAATGGCCCTAGCAACAGTTGCAAAGCAGTTTTAATGTTCGATTTAATAGAATGAAATCATGAAGACTAATAAAAGTCATCAAACCAGTAAAATTGCATATTTAAGCAATTTTTAATATTCCGTAATCACTACCTAAAGTCTTTCAAAAATAATTGACACCAAAATTTTAAACAGCTGTAAATTTTTATGTAAATAATCTATAAATGCGCTTTTAACGTCAATCTTTAGATTTCGCGAGGAATACAACAAATCTTTGCAGTTGAAACTAAGCAACTTTCGATAGAAGGAACTTATGGCAACGATATTTATAATATCCCTATCTCAGCTGAGTTGAAATATGTAAAAATATTTTGTATATGATTAAAACATATCGAGTAAAGAGATAAGAAAAACCAGTGGGTAGGCATGTTTTGAATTTTAACATTTAAAAAAAAAAACGGGGTTAAAAACAATTTCATAATTATCATGTTAAAACGATTTCTTTGTAAAACGTTTAACAATGTTCAATTTATGTGCAACTAACACATAAAACTTAGTGATCAAAAATGTAATTAGAATTTTATGAGTTATTGGTGATTTTCATACAAAATGTATTTACAAAACCCCCATATTTTGTTAACATTTCACAAATACGAAACTTTACAAAACAGTCTACTCTTACCTCTTTGGAAGTCAATAACTTGAAATGTTTTTCTTGTATGGAAAATGTTTTTATATATTTGTAATCGGTAAAGATTGGACTTTCTATAGTGTAGAAGTGGTAGTCATATACGTTTCTTCTACGAAAAGATTTTTTTCAACCTCAAAAATATTCCATATAAATCGCGAAATTTTGTAATTTTACTACAGTAAGTTAACGTGCTCACATTTTCTAAAGATTGACGTCAAAAGCGCTTTTGTAGGTTGTTCAAATAAAAGTTACAGCTGTTTAAAATTTTTAAAAAGACTTTAGTAACGAGGAACCTGTGGTTGCCATGAAAAAGGAAGATTCTTTTAAAATGTTTTTTAAATTTTTCAATGCAGGGATAAATTTTGTAAAACTCTCAAAATTTGAAGGCTAAAACTTTATTACTTTTAGAGTTATTACAGAAAAACTCGGAGGGAAGGGGGGGGGGGGGTGCTGAATGAGCCCCCTCCAGTAGAAATAGGGTTAAACAACATTTTCTATTCACCCGATTTGCTTCAAACTTTGTGATTTTTCTTAGAATTTATCCTAGTTTTGATTCCCGAGAAAAAATTTGATAACGTTATTTAATTTCTTTGCGGCATTCTTTTGTAAGCTAAAGGTAATACCAACGCTTGCAATTTATCATTATTGCTGCCGTTTAGATCTTGAATTATCACAATATCACAAACTGAAGTTAATTTAAGCCTTTTATTTCATTTTATACAAATATCATTCAATTTACAGACCAGAAATAGGTATTTTGCAGACCAGATTTTTTATAAGCACTGTGTTGTTTCTTAACTACACTTTAGCATAATGACGTCGTTGTGGCGTCTTATGATCTTTCAGAAAATGTATTGGTCAATCGGGCGATTTTCAAGCATTCAGAAGTTATCAGACCTTCACAGGCATAAAGGTATTTTGGTAAAAATCTGAACGTATACATAGGTTATACGCGCTCTAAGGTTAATTGCTTTTGCTGTGCTTCCGAACCTCTAACGATTTCGATAGTCATAGTTTGAGCAATTTTATTTTATGACTTCTATTCAAAAGTGTCTTTAATTAACCATTAACAAGATAATTAAATTTTTTATGGTATGTTCCCTGATTGTTCGCAACATAAATTTTTTTAGGAAACAAAATATATGTTTTTGAAATCCTTGAATAAAATCCTATCGAATTGTAAAAAAATCGCAAATAGTTGATGAATATGTAAAAAGTTATAAATGGTTAAACTCTCGGGCCGAATTTTTCTGGGACACACTGTAGATAGAACAAAGGAAAACAAACACATTTGACTAACTGTTTTGCAATATTCTGAAAACTTTTTACCTTTTTACCTTTTTTCTACGTGTACTTTATTTATTATTCAATAAAAAGGTTACAGACATTTTTTTGTTTAGTCATCACTTTTGATCTAGACTGAGTTTTGTAATGAAACCTTGCCAGAATGTGTTATCCCAAAAGACAAATATTTTGTGACGTCATTTGTCAGAAATGACGTCATAATGTGGTCATCAACTTTTGACAAAAATGCTGACTTCAGCTTGTTTTTTCACCATTTTGGGTATCAAGACATCTTGCTCATAAACTTTGTCATGTTTTTTGAAGCTACACATAAAGAAGTTAAAGTTTGCTAAAAATAAGAATTTTTTGTCAACTCTATCAAAAGTTAACCGGTAAAAACTACCCCACCTCCCTCTCTTGAAATTAACTTACATGAAAAAGCCAGTGAATAATATAGGGTTAACAAAAGTTTTGTAAAACGTTGTTTTTTTTCATAAATTTTGAACTTTCATGTACATATGTGGGCGTAATTGGGGATGAAATGAATAATGTACCCCCTTCTTCATAGACATCACCTTCACTTACGCTAAATTTTCTGACCCCGCCTCTCTATACTATAGTATGATTTAGTCAATTAAAGATTTCAGGGGGTCATACAGTACTCAGAAATAGCATATTATATCGGTCCTGGTTGTGATGTTGTTTTTACGAAGTTCTTTTGTCACTGATAACTCCTTGCGATAAAATGTATTAAATAACTTAGTAATTTGACAGGATTGTTCGTTCAATCCCATTTCAATTGTCATATTGATACTATAAGTTGATACTATTTGCATAAACACATCAACCAATTAGATACATGCGTCAAAAGCACTAGCATTTCATCTTTCTTGTTTTGATGTATTTTGCAGATTCTCGGAGCTTTCTCAAATCTCACTCTAATACGATTGCGATATCATCAAAATACTCCTTATTATCCGCTAATAACATTCTTCGATAATATGACGTCCATATAAGATTCATTTTATACCTTGTTCAGAAATATGTCTGTTTGTATCCACTTTATAATCAGCCAAATATGATTAAAATTTTGAATGTTATTATTAGATTTACGTTATTGTGTCTATTTATTGAGTAGATTAATTTTCGTCTCAATGTGAGATATTTGAAAGAGATTATCAACTAAGATAAATGTTTTATTTGTTAATTGAATAAGTTAGCGAATCATTGCACGGCCTGGTATCGGCAAGAGCCATTGAAGGAGAAATCTTCCATCAGCCTTAGGGGTTGAGGTCGAGTCACCTCTACCAATAGGTATCTCAGTACTATCTGCAGTGAATAGATTGCCATTGATTTCTGCTATCTGTGTTGCAAATGAACTGGGAGCCAAAGAACACAGAATATTTTGATTAATAGGAAAACCATGTTTTGATTTAGCCATTCAACCATTTATTCAGTCAATGTTTTCTTTAAAACAATACAAAATATTTTATGAACTCCAGTGATGCTTTTTACACTTTTGCAATCCAGTACTAAATCTTTGGTAAATGATATATTTCAACGGATTTTTACTTTACTGTCCAAGATTTTACTCAAAATAGAAACATATTTTTTAAGTCTGGAGATTTTCCAATTTTTTACTCCCATTGCCTTTTGAATCAATCAAATTTTTGCTTTTCGCGGTTTTCAATTGTTGTTTTAGTTTGTTTTTAGGCGTTTATTATTTATTACTGCTATAATTGTAATATTGAAGTGTTTGTTAGCAATGTGGATGCTTTCTTCCTGGTAAACTTAAAAAGTCTTGTAGATTAAATATAAATGGCAAATTTCATCCTGAGGGCATTGATCTAGGGACAAATAATTGTTTAGATTGTCTGATCTACAAAAACTGCGCTACAATAGATTTAACTTTATCTTTTAGGTGGTCGATTCTAAAACCGGACCTGGACCACGGTTGAGAAACGCTTTATGGCATACTGGGAACACGACAGGAGAAGTGAGGCTTTTATGGCATGATGAACGATTCCGGGGTTGGAGAGATAACGTAACATATAGGTGGAAATTACAACATAGACCAAGGAGTGGGATTATCAGGTAATGATTCACCACAGAGTTTTCCATCGCAATGCAGAATATTTTGATCAAGTCCAACCTCGTTCGCAGGGCCTCTTTCTTGCTTTTTGGTATGTAAATGGCGCGAGAGAAGAAGGCTCTGAAAACGGCTGGTAAAAATTTGCTGAAATCGAGAAAATTCTAACTTATACAATTTGCAAGAGGCCATTGAACACATTTAAAGTAATTACACACGCAGATTAATAATTTGTGTGTAACTTTCTGATGAACTGAATTTGAATGAACTCAATGATAGAAAATGTTTGAGACATTTTAATTTCATTGTCTTGACCATTCAATTATTAAGGGGCCATTTTTTGTATTAATCGTACAACGAACTAGATCACCCCAAATTTCAACAGTGTGTATACCAGTGTACCAGCCTCCACAAGACCATCTATCAACAGAAATTTCAGTGATTATGAAGAAACACCCGCATGTTTTACTTTAGTGTTCATGTGGAATTATTACTTGAACATTCCCTTATTTCATATTTTATTTAACGTAGCATATATTTTTCTTTAATACAGGCTTCAGGTATTCCGTGGTCGATACCAAATGTTTGATACAGGATGTCTTTATGATAAAACACATCAAGGAGGAAAAATTGGACTTTTTGTGTTTTCACAAGAATTGGTAGTATGGTCAGACACCTCTATAAAATGTGAAGGTATTTGGAAACGTTATACTAATTCTTACTAATTCCAAGGTTTTTGAAGATTTGGAGCTGCTTGTTTGATTAACTGATATAAGTTTTATTAACCATTGAGGTACTCATAACACCTCGAAGAATCTAACCACAAATAGGGTTTGAATGAAACAAACTGTTTTGAATCGAATGAGAAAGATCAGACTAACTTATTAAGAGCACTTGAGAAGGCGCATGACTAATATTGAAAAGCAATTACTCCACCTATGATTTCACACGACCAACGTGTGATTAACACTATATCATTTATCACATTTAATAAAATTTAATAAAAATGAATCCCTTAGGATTCTGTTTCCATAGAAATTTTTATTAAAATTAGGGTCAATTTATAATTCATTCCTTAACTCCTTATGTTTTCAAAGATGGAGGTTTTGTTAATACTGTTATTGTTATACGGTAAATTCTCTAATAAGCGCATTTCATCGCTTATTCATACGGGGCGCTTATCAGATTTTCCTGGATGCCAAAGGAAATCTAGCAAAGAAAATAACGCAAAAAGTAAGATTGGAAGGTTAAAACTTACGTGTCAGCAGCTGGTCTCAGAAACCCGTTCTTGCAAAAATTTTGAATATAAACGCCCTTTTCTTAAGTAGGAGGTAATGAGCGGACCCAACTTGCACTTAAAGAGTTAATAACGTAGTTTTTTTTGCTTTTCTGACAGATGCCGTTCCAGATGTATGTTTGGTAAAACACGATGACTCAATAAAGACTTAATGACACTGCAATACATTGCTTTATGGCCCAATATTTTTGTTTAAATGGTATAGAGATATTTTATCTAATTTTAAATCAAGAAGGTAGGTTGATGAATTCCATGAATAAACCAATAACTAATGACCATCTGGAAACAATGGAAGTTTCTAAGAAAACAAAACATTCCAAACAATGAAAATGGATACCGCAATCCATGTATCAACAGACCACCTTTAAAAAACATAAGCTTCACTAGTTATTTTGTAAATTAAAGATATTTTTTAGCTGTTTATTTGACATAATTTTATTAAAACTGAGATGTAGAATTAGTATTTCTTTCTTTTATTTATTCTTTAAAATATTATTTGTTTTATTCTTCAATCACATGTAGTATCTAATTAAAATTGATGGTTGATTAGAAATTTAATTTTATTGCCATATCAATTTTCAAAATGGTAAATCGTGAAAATACGTCTACGGCGAGCGTTATTTCGATTGAGGTGGCCCTTAATTTACAGGTTAGTTAAACTTGGTTACACGAATTTAATTCAGCGTCCATCTTTCTATAATATTTTGAAATCAACAGCCTTAATTTTGTATCAATTTTAAACTTACGTATTGCTTTTTGAATCTATTGTAAATTTATTTCTTAGGTCTTTTTATCATTTTTTGTGACTTTTTATTACTGGTGTCTTTTATTTAATTTCGTATAGACAATTGTTACCAATAATACATTTGACATGAAAATAAGATACCGGTTGAAAAATTAGGCATAACAATTAGTCAAGATTTTTAAAAGATCTTTAATGAAGCAAATAATGGTGTTCCCAGAAAAGCAGTTTTGTTCTATTTTTCCAAATTAACCCATTCATTTTCGAAAACACAACGCATCATTCCCCATTTTTACCATCTATTCGTTGTTTTTTGGTGGTATCGTTTGGAACGGTTTTAAAGCGTGTGGAATGATTTTCTAAGGAAAACTACAAATGTAAAAAAACGATGAATAAATGATAAACGTTTTACAAAAGCAATGACAATATTAGAATTTACAGTCATGATTGAAAAAGATTTTAAAAATCTTTCTCAGATTTGAGATCACCAAAAACTCATACGCTTCAGTCATGCAAAATTTTAAGGATTTATATTGCTTCAATAAGAATTTTTATTTTTCCTCCTTAATTTTCTTCAAGTTTAGTTTTTCCAGGACATACATTTTTGTCAGGGCCACCAAATTTCTTTTTAAATGTAGCACATGTGAAAGAATATATCATTTATCTCCATACTTTTACAAATGAAATTTATAAATTACTTATCTTTCTTCAAAAAGGTTACACTAATTACATTCTATGATGAGATTTGCATACGTGTTTGATTTGTCGAGGACTTTATCTCTTAAAGTTGGCAAGGATTTAATTTGGTAAAAACCGAACATTCTAGAAATTAAAAAAGCACAAATTTTATGTAAAACTTCAGAAGTGCGAGGATTCTATTAAATCTGGCAAGGATTTAATTTGGTAAAAACCGAACATTCTAGAAATTCAAAAAAAGCACAAATTTTATGTAAAACTTCAGAAATATGCTTGTCAGCGATTTGTTTGGCAGAGGATTCAGTTTTTCGGCCACTATTTGCTAAATTCAAAGACTTAAAGTCGCTCTTTACTATCAAGGTTCACGCGGGAATACTCACTGCTCGTGAAAGCTGCGAAAAAGCTTCGCTTTTCTCGTCAGAGTGTTATCAAGAGAAGCTAAGCGAATAGAAAGTGAGATGAATACTCTAGTATTTAGACCAATGAATTCAAGGCAATTGCACCAAAG
>JAUBWS010098630.1:0-13585 GCA_032270445.1 Darlingtonia californica | reverse complement strand
TAAATCCCGGGATTGCTAAAAATTCAGACTCAAATCTCAGCCTTTGTACGTTTATAGACATTATGCATATACGTGTACGACATTAAAACATCTGTTAGGGCGTCACTGACACAAAAAAGTTCATAAAAAATGAGGCCGAGCAGTGCATAAATTTGGGAATCGTTTGGATTTATGCAATTGTTGGGAGTCTTACTCTCAAAGAGTGGAGCCGTGGCCAAGTGGTAGAGCGCTGAGCTTAGAACTCAGAGGTCCCGAGTTCGACGCGCGCACGAGGCCTTCGGCGGTGAAAATTACCTCACCATAAGGAGGACCCTCGTTGATAACAGTCCAAATCGGTACTGAAGAGGCTATCCTGGGTAAACATTCGTAAATAAATAATAATAAATAAATAAATATAATTTTTATGTTGTTAGGTTATGTTGAATTCATTACACAAATACGAACCACGAATCCATGTGTTAAAAGTTGGCGGGAAAGAATCAGAAAAGACTGTTTCTACTCATTCCTTCAAAGAAACTGTCTTCATCGCAGTCACTGCTTATCAAAATGAAGAGGTAAATTGATTTCTAATACTGTACCTTCCTTTTAATTTTGAGTGTGTGTGGTTTCCAAAAATTCAAGTCGCAGTCTTTTAAAAACATTTGCAAACCCTAAGTTTCAAAACTATTTATGGATACTGTAATGAATCAACAGATCCTGCACTAATGACTACCGCAAAGGTAACGCAGTTGGGATTGAACCCACCATCTTTCACTTGCCGGGCGATTGCTCTACCGACTGCGCTATCGATACGTAATTCGTAGTAGTCGAGGGAAGCGATCGCTCAATTGGACATGAATCGTACGAACCAATGGAATGTTCTTGAAATAATGCACAGACGGAGCCCAATTTCCATCTAACCCGCTAACTTTGTGGTAATTGTAAAGCCGTGTACATGGGGAGAGATATATCAGTCATTTTCATGGTCAATCCCCACTGAATCCGTTACCTTTGCGGTAGTTGGAAAAGTCGTATTATTGCAGGATCTGTTGATTCCTTACAATACATATGTAACATGCATATGCAATAACATATGCCTCATGATTTATGGATGATCCAATACTTAATTTTAAACATGGATCTTTTTCTATGCTTAGAAAATTAAATTTTACGGTCGCAAACGTAAAACGGATAAGTGTGGTCGCATATGAGGCTAGAAATTTTTAAGAGGAATTTAATTCCTACATTCAAAAAATGGTGGAGAATAAAACACAGTGTATACATTATTTAGGGTAGTAGGGTTACTAGGGATACTTCGTATTGCATCTTTCTGCGAAAATAAAATAAAATGTTCGGGGTTGTGTTACCTTATGTAAAGCTTAACATGCTTATAAAAATAAGGGTGTATGTATGTAGAGAATTCAAATAATAACAACGCATTTTCTAGCCGTGTGCCAAGGACAAATGTGCGTGCATTCGAGCTTCAGCGTTAAAGTTACTCGCCGGGTGATATTGATTTGTTTGATAATATTGAAATACGAAAACAAAATCGTTTGCGTAGAAGTTTCTTAATCTAGTAGATAAGATTTAATAATGATGCTAAGTTATGATATTGGTAAAAAAGTACCAGGGCGCCACATGAATACGCTTTATCATCCAGCTTAATTCAAATCCTATTTGCACAATTACAATATTTAATTGATATTTCTTACAAAAACATACTTTCTCAAAAATAAGAACCACTGTCAGGGACTTAGAAACGCTTAGATAGTGGCTTTATAATAAAAACCCTAAGATTTAAACCTTTGCCTTGATAATTTTCAGGATACTTTCAAAAGATTTTGAAGAAAATTTCTCATCATCTTTTAAAATAAACGATAAATTTCTCATGTTTACATACTGTATCTAAACTATCAAAATAGCGCCAAGATGATAAAGTAATACCTAATTAATTGATCTTCCAGATATGATACATATAGACTGTTCACATGTGAGGGTATAGCAAACATTTTTTAGACATGACTTGTTATTGTTTGTCACATGTGTACAAATTAGGTTATTGATATAGTTAATGGCTGGACGCAGTAGGACAGGATTTTTTGATCAGTTTCATTTTGGCCAGCGATCAAACATATCAGTGTTACAATTGTTTCCATCCAACTCTATCGCACCCAATTACCTGAGAAAGCGGGTGCAGTGAACGCCCTCATAGAAAAAAATGCCTTTGTTTCTTTTCAGTTAACTACAGTGTGTATCAAAATGAAGGATACCAGATGAAATTAACCGATTTTTCTCTTGAAAAATAAAGTAAAACACATTGAATTTTGAATAAAAAGAAAACGCTTTGAAAAATCTTCCCAACGATATACTTTGTTTTGAGAAAAGTGAAGTCGATGAAGAATTATAGGGAAAAGAAAACTTAAAAATGCTCGTAAAATTTTTAAAAGTCAATTAACATGTCAGTTAATTACTTCGTTCTCTTTGTTTTAAGCTGTTAAGTTTATTGAAATAAACGAATTTAGAAGAATTCTTTTGTAAATGTTTCGAGTGTCTGTAAAAATTGATGATGCTTCTCTTGTGTTTGTAATAGTTTGTATTGTTTCCTAACCTTATTTGACTTTTAAAAATGTTTACGATCTTCTGGAGAGTTTTCTTTATCTGATTTACTTTTCTCAAAACAAAGTATATCGTTAGAAAGCTTTTTCAAAGTGCTAAAATTTGTTAAGTTTATCTGCCAATTGTCAAGAGAAAAATCGGTTAATATCAACTGCGATAACAAGATGTTTTATATACTCCTCAATACTCTTAATTCATTTACAATTAAAAAACCTGAATACTCTTAGAATCTATTTCCCACAATCCACAAATGAAATGACGCCCCTTGAAAAATCTCCGGGGGTCTGCATTCTCTAAGTTATCAAGTTCATGTGAAATATAGCCACACCATGTTGCTGAAAACAAATTTGAGAGATTACATTTCATTCAATTGCATCTTGTAGTTTTCTGCATTTGGTAGTCGAGCTTTTAAATCTAATCAAATTTCAAGAAATATTGACACAATGTGCATTGAAAAGTCTTAAGGTTTACACCAAGCAAATCTTAGTGCTCGTTCTCAAACTGCATTGAACGGAATTGTCAGTTTTCATGCAAAACTTTTATAATAGCATGATATATTTCCTAAGATTTAATGGAGATCACCTATCTGTCACGAACACGTCAATTGACACGTTTGAGTGGCGGCATGAGACAAGATATACGTTTCCACCAAATGATCAAACTTCACATTCTTCTTACAGATTACATCACTCAAAATCAAGTACAATCCATTTGCGAAGGCTTTCTTAGACGCCAAGGAACGTTCTGAACAACACAATTACTTATCATCAAGACGATTTGAATATCCATGCATCCCACCACCCGCGCCACCCACAGCTTGCAGATGTTGTGTGGGTGGATTCCCTTATCACCGACAACAGTCTTCTTCACCGAATTATCGCCATCATAGTACACCCTACCTTGCGTATGAACACGATTTGAAAGCAGCACGAACCACATCGTTTACTGTACCACACCATGGAAATGTGTTTTCACCACCGGCGTTGTGTAAGTTTATTTTTCTTGATGAATCTAAAGATTTGACTAAACATTTTATTTTTTTTATTTTTCACAAAATTGTTATTTTCAAAACAGCATGTCTATGTATGCTTTTCAATGCTATACTTGGACACACTGTATCAAATTGTAAATGTAAAAAATTGGTTTTAGATTTTGTGTTTAAATTACGCGCCTTTAAAAGACAACAATCAGTTGTTTTATCATTTGTCTTTGCTTTCTAACTCTGATCAGATTAAACTGTTTTCATAACCATAAAACTTAAATTGTGTATGAAACATGTCGTGGAAGCCAGAGGGAGTGAGAAAAGTCATTAAATGGTCATCTTGCACTCTTTCAATACAAGAATGATTTTTCTCCTTCTCCTGGCTTGTTTGACTTATTTATAGATTAAATATTTTTCTATTTTTTTCTAGATCCTTACAGTTGTCATGCAGTTACTCCATCAACTCCACCACGTCAATGCATCAAGAATACTTTCTTTGCTGATGACTTTCCTAAACGCAAACCCAGTAGGGAACAATATTGTACCATACCCGGTTGCTCATGCTCTTCGTCCCTTCGGTACAGTAGCATGACCGAACCATCAACATATCCATATAAAAGAAATTATGAACCAAACTATCACAGTGTACCTCGCTCTCCAACTCTTAAACAAGATTTCAGTGTAAGAAGACTTCAAAATGATCCGGAGAGGCCTAATTGTCATTCAATTCCAGCAAAAAAGGCTAAAGAAGACTTTGAGTCATAACTTGGAAATATGAAATAAAAGTTGAATGGAGGTAAATAAGATGTTAAGTACTGTTGAATGTACACGGCTAAGCTAAAACAGAAAAAAAGCAACCAAATTTTGTGATCAACTTAGTGAAAAAAACACTTTTAAGGGATTTTATGGAATCAATTAGTTGAACATAAAGTTTCGTTGAAGAAACTACGTATATTTCCAAAACAATTAGCATAAGTACTGGACGATACAAAATACAAAAGCAGCGAACGAGAAATTTTTAACAAATGTCTTTTATCAGAAACTTTCTTTCCTGGAGAAAATTGAAAAAAAATTGTTCGTGGAAGAATGTTTCATCCTCCTGTAAAAAAATGTTTTAGATTAACAGTGACAGGCTCTATAAAAAATTTGATGTCCAAAAACTTGAGCGCTCTAAGACAAAATCGTGTGAGTTGATGTATGTAGAAAAACATTTTTGCTCCAAGAACTTGGATGTGTTCAGCGTGCAAGAAGCATGGTAAGCGGAGGGAGTGCCTGGCTGGACGTCCTGTCCTGTGAGGGTTTTCTAAACAAATTCTTCTATTACGAATATATATTCCTTAATAATGAACTTCGCTTAAATAAATTCTTAGAGAAACAATTTGCTCGCTGGGAAAACAATAGAATTTTTTTGGAAAATTCCTCATTGACTGCTTCTGGAAGATAATAGTTCCTATAGAAACTATGCAAGTAAGGAAGTAATCCCTAGGTTACCTGAGTTTTAAATATTCGTTTGCCTGCAAAATGAATGATTTGAACGGGCACTTACAAATTGAGATACGAGAACTGGTACTATACTATCGTTCGATGCTACTTTTTCAGGAAAGGATTTATTTATTTAGATTAATCTTTATTTAAATTCATGCTGTATATATTATTTTGCTTAATTCTTTTATTCAATATATTCAATATATATTTAATATGGCGATATTTCATCTCTGCCACTTAGAGTTAAACTCCATTATACTATTTATACAAGACACCCATGCTGCATCGCCCGTCGTCCTTCACCAAATAAACAAGAAGCGCGTTCTTCAGTTCCATCTCGAGCTGTGTCAGCAAAGTCTTCTATCGAGACTTTGTAAAAAAATGCACAAACAAAGATGCAAAAAATGTCCAGAACTTTCCACACTTTCTGTTGTTGTTGACAATGTCACCAAACGTAGCTATCCCTGTATTAATCATGGTTCTTCTCATGTATCTTGCTCTTCTCAGAATTTATCTTTTCCCTTGCAAAGCCTGTCACAGCAATATGTCGGTGAAACTACAACTAAATCCAACATCAGAATGAATACCCATTGTACATCCAAAGCTGGTTGCGAAGATGTAATCAAGCACAAGTATCATGCAACGGATGTACATTTTCTCATCAAATCCTTGAGAAAATTATGGGGACTGGGTATGATGACAATAACAAGGTTGACTCTAATGCTACTAGAATTACTAGAACTAGGAAATCTTCGTGGTTACTTTTGAATGAAAAGACTGAGGATTTTACTTCCTTACGGGCTAAACGAGAAAGCCTATGGCAAACTATGTTACTCTGGAGAAACTGATGTTGCCATTGGCAGCTGTTTCCTTTTACGAAAATACCAGAACGCTCACGTGCTAAAACCAACTCTGGGGTTCAATTGATACATTTTTCTTCAAAATGTAAATGATTGGTATAATTTTCATAAGACTGAACTACCACGTAGTCTTCTCCGAAACATAGCATCATAAATAGTACATCCTGACAAACATGTTGCTAACCCAGACAAAGAACAGCTTTACTTCTTCATCAATAAGGGCATGAATCTTTTGCATCTTTCATCGATTCAGACTAAACTTAATAACTAGTCATCTTCGAGCGGCTGACAAAACCGAGATAAATCTGATAAAAATCATAGACATGTCGTCACGGAAGATCTGCTTGTGATTGGAAATCCAAAAATCTCTCAATTTTGACAAGTACCTTGAAGTTTTAATAACTGGTCTTGACGAACTTGTTGAAAAGATGGATCATTGAGTTCAAGTTGACAAAAACAGTCTTCGTAAAAAATGAGATTCTTCGTATTTCTCTTGAATTTACTGTAAAGCCTTCAACAGTAAACATCATTCTAAAGGATCCTGATGTCGTTACTTATTTTTTTGATCTATTATCGAAATGTTTACTTTTTACATCAATAGACTTCTTCGAGAAGTTGGTCTTGCCGATTTAACATCTCAAAAAGCAAAATTGATGTCTACCTTTTAGGTACACAACATTACGCATACCCTTAATTTCAGGATAGAAGGAAAACTATATGGCAGATATATTATCAACGGAGAGATGCCTAGCTTGATTCAGAGAAGGGGTGATGTCCACTTGACCTCAAATTCATCTTACTGTCAAAAATGTTGTTCTGCATCAAACGAGTAACAGAGTCAAAACCAGTAGACTGCTGCTTCATGTGTGTGTCCAAATCTGATTTGAAACAATTAATTTCTCTACCCTTTAAGATGTTCCAAGGAATTATAAACACTACTGATGAGTTTTACTGATGAGGAAGTCAACCAAGCATCAAACCTTTGTACAAAGGCCAATGCAAGGTATGTCCACAAGGTATACGCCATCAAACTTTACTACTTCAGGGACTCCTCACGGGCTCTGAGATCCGCCTAAGTGGCATCGAATTTTTCCGTCTTTTAGTTTTATCGTTCAAGATTTAACTCAGTATTTTGAATTCACCGTTTGATTTTATATTTAATGAAATTTTAATTTTGTGACTGAGGAAGAACATGCTTGTAAATATCTCGAGTAAAAAAAGCTGTTTCAATGTTCATGTGATGTAACGAATACGTCAGAGTAACATTTTCGTGATATTAGGATGCATTAGTTCCGCAGTTTGATGAAAACTTCACGGCATTTTAATTTCGAGGTCTTCTGGCTGCGACCGCTAAACTACAGAACTCTTTGGATGCCACAAAAGTTTCATGTAATAGAGCAGCCTAGACATCGAAAGTAGTCCTGTTGCTCCGAGGAGACACTTGAAGAAGAAGACTTGATGGGTGTAACACAACAGTAGCCGTCACATGGTTGTTATGGTGACGATTTGAAAGAGATTACAGGCAAGCGAATCCTTTGAAGTCAGTTTACATACATTGTTTAAAAGAACTTTGATAGAAACGTTTTAATAAGAATTTCAAAATCTGCTAGAAGGAAATTTCGAATATTTTTGCCATGTTCTGAACCAACTTCTAGTCAAACAGACAAATTAAGGACGGTCTACTTTTCTTTCAACAATTGTCCTAATCGCACAGTCGGTGAAGTTTCTCCCGTACTAATCTAATTTCTTCTACTACACTCTGTTATCAGAGTATTTGATAAAGCTTTCTAGTTGTCGTTGAGCATTACTGTATCGAAGATTTTCAACTGTCGGAGTCTTTAGACATAATCTATGTAATTCTTGACCATAGATCACTCTTTTTAGCATGGATGGACTACTCAATAGGCTAAGATAAGGATCTCTTAAATTAACCATTTAAGTGCCGATGACAAACATATTTGTCGTGGGATTTTAAATTTTTTTACGGTCCTGAACCCCTGGGTGACCTAGGAGCTTTGCGATCTCCAAAGACTCCCAAAATGTTGAAAATTCACAGAAGTGGTTAAACATAACACGCATCAAGTTTGCGCGCCCGGAAAGTCTCGTACTAACAGCGTTTTGAAGTGTTTCCTTTGTTTTAAGTTTCAAAGGTATGAGAAAATCGAGCTTCAAAAAACATAAAGTGGTTTTTTACTACATTTTTGCGTCTACAGCTCCCTGACCTATTAGAGAACAAAACTAAGTCTGGAATTGAATCAAATAACCTTCGAGCTCTTGCATAATCATAGGAGCTTAATCTTTCAAAGATTGCAAAGTTACAAAATTGCAAAGTTGCAAAGTTGCTAGGTTGCTAAGTCGCTAAGTTACTAAGTTGCTAAGTTGCTAAGTTGCTAAGTCGCTAAGTCGCTAAGTTGCAAAGCTGCTAAGTTGCTAAGTTGCTAAGTTTCACTATCGGCGAGTACTATCGGCACGCTTATAGCTGAATAAACCTCAGCAAAATCGCGTTTTCCTTACTTGTGGACATTTAAAGTCCATTTTTGATGACGTCAGTAAAATTTTTAGATTTCATTACTTCATTTGAAACTTCTTAAAGGATTGCACCTTTGATCAAAATTTTAAGTAAATTGCATTATGCCACATTGAGTTAATACAAAATTTAGATTTATGACGTCATCAAAATGGTGTCAAAATGAGAGTTTTTCGGAAAATTTCTCCAAATAAGAAAATTCTTCCGAATTGGCGAATTCTATTCCTTATTCCCTATTAGAATGCTCAAATTATGACCATTGAATGAATTTACCAATATGAGTGGAAGAGGTTTGGGACAGGCACTTTCTTTTCTCGCGTTTTTCGGGTTGGCCGTTATCAAATTTCATTGAAATCGCACAACTTTGAAATTTGGAGACCAAATTGGCCAAAAAAATGACACCTGTCGGATTAGAATCATGAAAATATCACCATTATACTTAGCATAAATTATTGAATGACTGTACTAAATTTCATTGAAATTGGACAACTTTGAAACTTAGGACTAAGGCGGCTCAAAAAATGACACCTGTCAGAACCCACTCACAATATCAAAATAAATGATGACAAGCTGTTCCATCCACCATCACACTAGCACATTAGTTTACAAAGTTTCCATGGCTTAATTATGATGAAAAGTAAGTTTTTTCGTATTTTGTTTCTTGTTTGACTTTCTTCAAAGGGATAATTTGCAGAGTTTACTTATTTTTGAGTAAGCTAAGAATGTTTATTCTTTTGATTTAGGAACGACTGCGTGCTATACTTTTATTGTCATTCCAAAGAAATGCACGGAAACTTAAGAGACCAGAAAAAAATGAAGATTCTGTTTGGCATCAGACATCTTGGGCTTATCACTTGGTTGCTTTTCAATACAGTGACTTTGGAGAATTGATTGATAATCAGATCACTTAGCGAAGACAATTTGAACGATAATATTTATTAAACCTTATCAAATGCCTCAGATATCTAGCTCGGCAAGGTATACCATTGCAAGATTTTGATAATAATGATAATCTGACTCAACTCATACACCTCCTCGGAACGAAAGACGTGCAGGACAGGTTTGAAACAATTGCTGCATATCGTAGCCTCCAAAGTTATAAGAGTCAAAGTTTTTACCATTTGTGGACGAAAATTCGTTTCAATGATGAGTGGTGAAGGAATAGACATCAGTAATATTGAACAATTACCCTTTTGTGTAAAGTATATAGATGACGATTTAGACGTTTCAAAGATTTCATTGGATTGTACGAACTCGACAAAATTAAAAGCAAGACCATCGTAAATGCAAGAAAGGACATTCTTTTAAGGTATCGCTTAAATTTAGATGATTGACGTGGCCAGACGTATGACGGAGCGAGCACTATAATGTCGATCAGGAGTCTCCACACAAATTCTTGCTAAACAGCCGAAAGCTATGGCAACTCATTGCCAGGGACACTCACTAAGCCTAGCAATCAAATCACACACAAAAGATTGCACCATCCTCTGTGATGTAATGGGGACTGCGAGTGAAATATGTGTTTTGATGAAATTTTCAACCAAGCGAGAAAATATGCTGGGAAGTATAGCGGAGAATATAAGGAGGGAATTTGAGGAATCATCAAGATCTGATCTCTTAAAATTTAGATGCATTTTGCGTAACAAGATGGAAAGTTAGAGCAAAGTGTTTCAAAAAGATCATAGATGACTACGAGGGCTTGTTAGAATCAATCTTTGGAGGAACATCTAGATTTTGAAACGAGGTCAAGAATCGGGGGCTGTAAAACCCAAATGAAATTATTCAAATTTATTTCATTTTTTGTTAGAGCTAGCGCTTGTACGCAATCACGGACAACCTCCCAAAAACGTTACAACAGGAAAGGATACCTGCCCTTAAAGGAAAAATACTTGACGATTTGTTCGTTCAAACATTGGAGAACATGAGGAGCAAGCGTGATTTCAGCTTACTTAGGGCTGTGGCCCCCCAGCGAGACATTTTCTGGGAGGCTCCAGAATCACAAGGACTATCAATGTTTCGACAGCTGATCACGAAGAAAATGTAATTTTGCAAAATGAATAGTATTGGTTCGTATCGTCGTTGAGCTTTTCGATTTCACAGAAGCATTCTCAGATAGGAGCCTAGTGCCTCGGCTTGCGGCCCAACCGAGCATACGGCGAGCCGCCGGTACGTTCTTTAATTTGGTATAGCGTGACATTACGAAATGCATGTTTTTTGATAGAAAAAAATGTTGTCTTTTCTAACAATAAAGAATAGGTCGACAGCAAGAATGACTAAAACGATGGATAATGATGAATTGGCAGCACCCACGCTACCGGGCCCATTTTTCTACGAAGTAAAAAAACGTTTTTATGACTTCAGGGATCGTTACTATAGCTATAAGTGTCTTCTCTGAAGATACGTTTTCTTATGAGCTTTTTTAACTTAAAATATAGCTAGGTTTCCTTGATATAAATAAATCAGTTCGATTTGCTAAAACCAAGGTCGGCAATTGCAAATTCTATGAATAATAACAGATGACAAATACAATGAAAAACTTTATATATTTTTGCATTGGAAAGTTTTCTGGAAATATAAAAACAGGTCATCTCTAGAAAGATTATATTCTCAAAATTTCAAAATGTTCTTCGCCCCTCGGCGCTTACCATGGTGGGCCCTCGAGTGATAGTAAACCTGAAATCTTATGACCCCCTTAATTTCAAAATCGTTGCGTGGGCACTGATTTAGCCTGTACCAGACTTTACATACGTGGAATCAAATTTTCGATTACCGGTGCGGCGGTCTGGTACAGCCTAGCCTGATCAGGAGATTGCAAGTATGGCAAAAGATGGTATCAAGATGCTCTCATCGTATTGATTTTTTGTATATTGTTCTCAATTTGATTCTAATTTATCCATAATTGACCTATGCGTAACCAAGCCTTGTTATGTTATGCTAGTAGATTGTACAGTCCATTCAAAAGCCGTAAACAAGCAGACGGAAATACTGAATTCGCGTGGAAACTGAAATCATATACGATAAAGGGAAGATTAAGTTTCCTTCCTTTCCCAGTGCCGTTCGCTTTCTAACCTGATTTTCATATCTGTCTCCTTCTTGCCCTACACGCATGCGCTCTAAAGGCACGTCTATTTAGTAATTATTCATGGGATTTAAGTCCTGCAAACCATTCTCACAGGAAATATTACGGACTTGAAAATGTTTAGCTTTTTAAAATTCAATTTGTTACTGTTAGCTTACTACGATATTTATTGTCCTTTTTAATTTGTAAGTATGTTTGCATATATTAGTACTTTTAGCTTTTTATTACGTTACAAATAAACAGAGCTTATATTCAAATTATCACACTATTATTTTATATCCTCTAAAATGATTATATAATTCGATCAACATAGATGATTAAGGTAACAAATGACTACCATTTTACTTGTATCTTGAAATTCAAAAACAGCCAACACTTCTGCCTTGCCACTGTGCCTATCTTTCTCAGTTCCTTTGAATAAATTGAAAATTTTTGACAGAGTGGAAAAGCTGGTTTAATTTTTGAATGGAATCAACCAACCTGTTTGGCTGAACGAGACATGTTTATTTGAACAGTTGAAGTACTGTATTCTCTCTAATTAGCGCCCCTCCCCAATAATTACCCCTCTCTAATAAGCGCCCCTTTCAAGCTGAAAATATTTTTTTAAGCGCCCCTCTCTAATAACCGCCTGAGCGCTTATTAGAAAGAATAATATTTACACAGAAATTCATAAGCGCCCAGGTGATAATTACAATTATGGAGAAAAAGCAAAAATTACTTAATAGAAACGAAAGATTGTCTTTTGAAAATACTTACATGATGTTCACAATTATGAAAAATGTTAAAAAGATGCTCCCCTCTTAATTTCTGAAGTTTCAATGTTCAGATGAATAGCTTCTACTTTCTCCAACTTTTTGATTTCTTCTTGAAATGTTTTCACATGTTTTTTGTTTCCAATGATATTACAGGTAGCTGGTGCAACTAGTATGTTTTCGGGCTTTCTTAACAGTTGACATCCATTTTCTAGATTTTTTTATAAGCCCCCCTCTCCAAAAAGCAGCCCTCTCTAATAAGCGCTCCCCTAAACTTTTATAACCACCTGGGTGCTCATTAGAGAAATTACGGTATCATAAAAATTTCGGAACAAAAGCACCTCATAATTAGCCTAGACCTAATTAAGTGCATAATATCTTCTAAATCTCAGAAATTCTGGGCTGGAAAATTAGGTGTATCTAAAAACCAGAATACTGCACTTAATACTATATAAAAAGCTTCGCCTAATTATATATGATGTTTTGTCAATTATTATAGAATCTTTTACATGTGAAAGTAGTTTGGAAAAGAGGCCAGAGAATTTCCTGGCTTACCATCTTTAAAACGATTGAAAATCCGAGTAAGCCAGAATCTTTCACCTAACCTTAAATTTCAAACTTCTAGTGATGTTACTATATACCACAGAAATCTATCAACTGTGAAAATTTTGAGAATATTCAAGAAAGTAAGCCAGAGTTATCCACTTTTTTCTAAAAACATTGAAAAATCAAAATTAAAAAAATGTCACAATCTTTTTGAAATTGTTCGTATACATGAACGTTTCTTCAAAATAAAACTTAAAATAGTATATATGAGACTCAAAACTTTTCTGGTTTCAATGATAACAAGTAGTCATACACGCATTGACCAAACATAAACAAACATGAGGATTCCCGGGTCTGAAAATTAAATTTATCAGCTTTATTGTTTTTTTCTGTGGAATGATTGGACGCACAAGATCTTGTGTAATTACTCTCTCTTGCTATCAAGCTGTGAATTCACACCCAAATATATACCGTACCCAGCATGGTTTTTGAGAAAAATTAACAGATCTCTTGGATCACACCTTTCTTGTAATTTTCTTAGAGATATGAATTTGCGGATTTGGTAAAAAACAGTGAAATTCGCACAAAATTTGATCCTAATAAACTACTACTGAAAAAAACTACTACGACTACTGCTGAAAAAAATTGATAACTTTTGAACGGAAGCAAATTTTCAAATGAAATTCTGCTCCAGTGCACCCATATCCTTAGGTCTGCACCGGCTGGGGGGGGGGGGGGGGGGGGGGGGGGGGGGGGGGG
>JAUBWS010098619.1:0-10946 GCA_032270445.1 Darlingtonia californica | reverse complement strand
CCCCCCCCCCCCCCCCCCCCCCCCCCCCCCCCCCCCCCCCCCCCCCCCCCCCCCCCCCCCCCCCCCCACATATCAGACGATTTCTACGGTCTATAACTGCACCTCACCACCCGCCCTCCGCCCCTCCAAGCATACCATATCTTCCTGAATCCACAGTGTGAACATCTTTCTGTTTCCCTCAATCTTCCAAAAAAAATTAATTTGTATCAAATGGACTGCCAAAATATTTCAATATTTTCAGTCTGTTTTTATTTCCCAATATGCTGAAGTCAACAAATAGCACTTGATAATATATAGTGATAGATGTGGTAAAATAGATTTTGCTAATATTGTTTTGGAGTCCTCGCTTTTCATTCAAAAATTTATTAGCAAAAATAGGGATATTTTCAATCCATTCGTTTATAACATGAATTTGTTTGTTTCTACCGATATGCTTTTAAACTTAACGTGTTAGAAATACGTCATCTAGTAATCAAACCCATTTATTGTATAACTTTTAACCATCAAAGAAATTCGCTTTTTTTGATTGACTATGTGATGAACATGATCCATCGCTCAAAAAACAAAGCTTAAGAATACAAAATAATACTAATTTTTGTAACAACAAACTTCATAAGAAAACAGAGGCTCACAATAAATAGCAGCAACCTAAGAACAAGCTGAAGATCAGTTAAAATCAAACAACTGTCTAGTAAACTATACGTTTCTTATTCTATGAAATTTTATTAGACCTAATTTCCGTCATGAATGAGCTCGTTAAATTCAAGTCCCACTAAATTTCTGATAAGACTAGCGAGAAAGTCGGTCTTTCTTAGTGATCCCGGTCTTATATAAATCGGAAAACGGATTATCGGGATTTATGGCAAATTGGAGAGCTAGGAGAAAAACGTTCGTAATTTCTTCCGAGAACAGATCACGTTCCCCCAAATCGAAAGGATTGCCGTTGATAACGCATTACACCAGTTTTAGTAGTAGGAGAACGTAAAAAAAGGACTAGCAAACTAGTCTATTCTTGATAGCCAACCAATATCAGGCAAATTATTGGAGAAAAATGCGAGTGTTTAGATCACATTTTAGATCACATTTTGTTTAGAATTTCGAACAATTCAGGCTCAATCGAAATAAAAAAACATTGAAGCTAGGCGTAAAATTATAATGGTTCTTTGAAAAAAAACACAGTTGCAAAACTATAGGTACAAGAATCAAAAGGTAGAAATGGTTTTATGAAATAAAATCTCGGAAAAATTATTTCAATCAATCAATATTGTTCTCGTTGTCACGTTTCTGGCCTGAATGACATCAAAATTTAATGGTATTTTAATTTCACGGTTTAACCAAAAATATCATCTTTCGAAATTTTTAATTTTTATGTAATCCAAAAAAACTCTTTATGTAACTCTACACAAAGCGGCATTTCAAGGTTTTGCGTTATGTTTGGAACATGCCGAATTAACATTTTAGGCAATTCACGCTAATTTAATTTCTCACTTTCATGAAAACGCTATTTCGTGGCACTTTAATAGGCAATCAATTTTGTTTCGGTGTGTGCTTTCGCTAAGTTTTTTTAATACTGTTTCAACTGTTTCACTGAAGGGCCTGGTTGAATTTCCGTATCTTAATGATTTATAGACTTAGTTGTATTTATTATCCGGGGGCAGCTCCCTGGTGGATGGATGAAGGAGCACAAAGAACTCTAGCAAGGATTCCGTAAAAATAGTAAACAGCAGTCATTATAGGGTTACTGTAATCGAACTGCATTCCAATTCGATTAAATGATCCTGGTAGAAGTCTCAAATGGCCTTTTTGAGGTTGATATACTCGTGATAATCAATAAAATCAAGTAACCGTAGTTATGTTTTGACGACATCAACTAAAAAACAAGCGCTTTTAAGTTTATAACATTGCCAAGCTATTCTTCACAAAGGAATTTCAAATTTCAAAGTGCGTCTTTGTTGGAATTTTCTTGAAAAAATGAGTTAGACAATGAAGGAGAATCAAAAGGAGAAGAAAACAAACTAATTTTCAATAAGCAGTATGGGAAAATTATTGGATTTAGGGTACAGCCTGAATATTGGATTTCCAGGTCCAGGTGGAAGAAAAACTCTTCAATATGCTACACATACCTGCTATGATTCTTAGAGTGTAAAATGTTGGTCCAGGTGACACAAAACCATTTAGTTCAATTCAATTCATCTCCGTGCGAACCACAACATCACACAAAATCAAAAATTTTGCTAGTTGCCTCTTCAACTCGAATGAAAAGGGAAGCATTTAAATTTACAAATTCCATGTTTCACACATTATCATTAATTCGCATAATTAACGGAAACTCCATCACGGAAGATAACAATCATCATCATAGTGGTATTGTCGGTAGCACTATCTTCTAACAAAAACCCCAACGATGGAGAACATTTTTATCGGATCAACGCCTCGTCTTTGTGATGGAAACTAAGCGATTTAATGAGGTTTAGTGACAAGAGGGCGTTCCCAATGTCCAAGTTTTTTTATTCACAGTCTCCTTTAACCATTTGGGTCTCAAACATTGCTGAATTTGGAAGTTTTTGAGGTGTACAAGACAATGAATTTAGAAAATGTCCGTATGTTTTTCACAGTCACCTCAACCCATTTCGGTCTCAAAAGTTGCTGCGGCAGAAACAGAATGAGAATCTGAAACACCTGAAAAGAACGATGATAGATGCGGTTGAAAAGGAAACTAAGATATTTCAAAGTTCGACAAGAATTTACAAAATTTCCTGTTTTTAAAAACGAAAAAGCTATTTCAAAACATTTTTAGGGATGTCTGTAACTTTTGTTATTTCTTTGTTATGACTAGTGACAATTTTAATAGGGCTTTATCTTATCCCTAAAAGAATGTACGTTGTTATGAGAAAACAAATCATAATAACAAACACAAAGCTGCATGAATCTTAAATTTAAGAAAGTTTTGAATTTTGAATGTTCAACACGATCACTGCAAAATTTTCAGAATTTACCAAAATAAGTTCGTTTTTGGAAGTTCATGGACAGTTTAATAACTGAAACTGCTGCAAAATTGACATGTTAGCATAGCCAATTTTGTGTGGTTCCCAAAAATGTTATAAAACTTATTCGTTTGGAATTTATGGTTCTTTCAAATTCGTTTATCATTATGACTCTAAATTGGGCTTTTCCAGAAAAAAATTGTTCACCCTATGTTGAGGATATGACCCTCTGGATGTCCAAAATTAGTAACTCAACCCCCTGGATTTGTCCTATTTTCGCATTGTGACCCCTTGGACAACCATTTATTTGTCAATTTTTACAGGTAAGACCCCCTGGAAATCCGTTTTTCAGCGAAGCATCCCCCTTTGACGTCCAAAATTTGTGACAGTGAGATCCCCTGGATGTCCAATATCCTCAACATAGGGTATACAGTTTTTTTCTGGAAAAGCCCATTGACAGCGAACGCGTTTCAGGAGAAGGAAAATAATTTTCCCCTGTTCCTTCCTTTAAACTATTGAAACTAAAATTTTAAGCCAGGAGCCGCAAAAATCTGAGCTACAAATGATATTTTATCATTAATCTTGGATACTTTAATCGGAGAAGACAATGCGAAAGAAATTTCTTCGATTAATTTTCGCGAACTGCCGTTTCGAAATATTTCGCGTGGATCAATTTTCGCGAACCGCTATTCTCAAAAAACTTCGAAACATTAATTTTTTGAAGACAAGTAACATGTACAATTTGCAATTGTTTCTTTAGTGTTCTATTTTAAGTCTTTTGTCTGTATTCTGCTGTAAGTCATGGTCATTCTAAGAAAAAACTAGTTTTTTGCGTGGGTTCATTTTTCGAATTTCTCAACTAAAATATTTTGCGAGATTAATTTTCGCGAAAAAGGCCAAAGATCGCGAAAGTCGCATAGATGCGACATCTCTCGCATTAATTTCTCCGATTAAAGTACTCTAAAGTAAAGTGCTTATTATGAGAAAAAATCAGCAATCAATTTTGTAATTTTGATAAATTCGACAAGAAACAAGAAAAATTTCAAGTTATAAATACTTACAAGCGTTGATTGGCCGTAGAGAGTTATATCATTTATCATTTTACCCAATATAAACATGTGCAGCTGACACTGCAAACAGTGAGCAGTATGGATAAAAGGGGCTAAAAATGTAATATTTCAGAAAATATTTAAATTTGATTGGTTTAAATTACAATACGGTAAAGTTCTATTCAAAATGGTAGCTTTTATTGTGAACAAAACTCGAACTCACCGAACATTATAAATACACATGAACTCTCTCTTCAAGTTTGTTTGATTTTGTTTATTCAAAAAAACAAGTTTTCAAAAAAATATTTTCATCCTAGACTAGATTACTTGAAAACTACGAAACCAATTAACTTGAAACTTTCAGACATTAGAAATAATCTTATTTTACCGAAAAAAGTAAGTTATCTTATATTCAATATCTATAAAATTATGCTGAAAATGAGCTAACTAGGTAGCTGCTAGAATAATAATAATATATGAATCACCATAAAAATGCTTCTACTTATATTATAAATACATTCATATGAAATATCTTTGAAAACACTAGAGCTATTAGGCATAAAAATGGAAGTAATTTTGGTATAAATGGCCCTAAATTTGTTTTTGCCATATCTTTTCACTGGAGTATCATCTTAACTTGAAACTTTCACAAGTTGTTTGTCTGTCATAATCATATTTACATGAAATATTTTTAATGGTGACGTCATTTTTTGATAACGGCCCTAAAAATAAGAAAACAAAATTTTTGGCGAGCTGTAGCTCCTTAGGATTTGACTTTTAGGTAAATCTATCTAAACCTATAAAAGTGTTTTCCAAGCTACTCAAAAATCAAAACAGATTTAAAAAATCATTTTCCAATCAAAAGATATGGCTCTTTAATAAAAAAAAATTGAAAAATAAAAAATTCGAACTTATTTTGACGTCAGCAAGTTTCCATGGCAACGAAAAAAAATCTAATGTCGTGTGTCATGTTTGCAGCTCTTATGGTGGACTAACTCTGCATACCAAATTTTAGGATTCTAGCATTTGTGGTTATTGAAATAATTAATAGGGGTTAATAGGGTTATTCATTATATGCTTATAAAAAACTTGCAGAGAAAATCTTTAATCTCGGAACCAGTCGTTCACTTGTTATAAAAATTTTCTTGGTTGCCATGAAATCACGTAGCTGATTAATGATTTTCAAACAAATTCGATAAAAATGTCAATTGGACTTATGATTTTAAACAGCTAAGGCGGATCGTTGAATGACACAATAGAACTTCCAAAGTAGCTGACATAGTTTAGATATTGGAAAAAGTCTATATACATTCCCCGAATTTATTTTTGAAACAGCCTCTTTTCATTGTCGTCTTGATTGTCTTTAACTTTTAAAAAGGCAAGTATAAACGATAGCGCACACCTTGTCATCATGGAAAACAAGGCTGTACAAAAACATTCATTCGGGAAAGGTCTATTGTATAATACTCTGCATTTTTACAAAGCGGATTGATGTTTTATGGGAATACTTAAGCGTTCATGCAACAACGACCATGATTTTTCACATTGTTTCTGGGTGAATTCTGGTTCCCAAAATGTACTCAAAACAACATGAGATCTGTTCACACGATCTTCGTTACTCATCTGCGAATTTATCCGCTTCAAGGCCGCTTCTTCGGTCAGCCCGTTTCGATTTACTATTCTTTTAACAGCTTCGGCTTTTGGGATTACACAGCACCAAACCTCATTTGCTTCTTTATCCCAACCTGCTTCGAAGAGTACAGCTCCTTCAAATACAACAACACCATGTTTCCCTTCTTTTGATATTTTCTCGATAATCTCCTGTTTCATGCGATGAATTTCCGGCCAAACGATACTATTCAGCAATTCCAAGTTCTTTTTATCGCCAAACACGATAGGTCCAAGTTTCTTGCGATCGATAGTGCCATCTGCGCTGATAATATGCTCACCAAACTCTTCCACGACGCGTTTATACGCTGGTTCACCAGGTGTGTAAGCTTGATGTCCCAATAAATCACAATCTACAGTATACGCTCCTAACCCCTCCAGTCTTTTAACGACGGACGACTTTCCTGAAGCTATGCTACCGGTGACTCCAATTACATAACAGGAACCCTCCTTACAAGGTTTATTCGGCGGCCGCAACAAGTTACCCAATTCACGCACTCTTTGAGCGGACGAGCTCAATTTTCCTTCAGCGTTCAAACTTTCTGACAGATCACATGGCCCTTCCCCGACTAAGTTGATATTCATGACTTCAAGAAGTTTCAATCCGTTGCGTATTCGGGTTTCGTTGACAACAGGGCCACCACGGATTGTTTCTTCGCTTACCAGGAGAAGCTGGAGATCATCATCAGTTCCGGATGGTCCACATGGATCAAAGATCGGAACCACTTTGTGCTTGATACCTAAAGGTAAAAAAATTACTACTTTATTGGCAGAAACTTCTGCGTGTCAAAAACTTTCACGTTTAAAAGATTTTGCATTAGTTTTAGAGAAAAAAAACTTCCGCCAATCATGAACTTATTTCACCTAATTATACAAAAAATATGAAATTCACTGAAAAACTGTCGCAAAAGCAGATTTAAAGAATTTCGCCTGAAAAAAGCTTTCGCGTTCTGCCGATTTGAACTTTGAATAACATAAATCTTCGGGAAAGTTTCCAAAAAAGCAAAAAAAAGGCGAAAGTTCCTGGGCTTGAATTATGTTAAAAGACAGTTATTGTATTATTCGTAAGTGTGGACATCTTCGAAGAGTTGATTGAGATAAATAAATGAAGACACTTCTTTTTATGAAAAAAAGTCTTTTTCGTTGTAAATTATTTGCAATATTTCAAAGTATTCGAAATATTACAAATCATTTACAACGAAAAAGAGTTTTTTTCATGAAAAGAAGTGTCTTCATTTATTTATTTATTTAGTTATTGTATTGTTTTATGTAGCTAACCCGCCTCGTTCTCTGTCACTTTTCTACTTTCTGTATTTTGTTATCTAAAAGCCATTCGCCTAAAATTTTTAATTTTTGAATCCCTCCCCCTTCTTGTTCGCTTTTAAACAATAGAAACGTCGTCAAAAACAACCATTGTTTTATTTGGCCTAACCTCCTCCCTACTTCTGTAACGAACGTAATTTTTGAATGGCCGCTTCCCCGAAAGTCTCTTTCGATGAATTTTCCTAAAGTTGTCAAGCCGTGAAAAGTCTTCCGGCGAAATGAAAGCGAAATATGAAAATTTCGCGGTCAGGCTAATCGCGCAAGTTCCTTACATGCGACGTCTTTGTCCCGAGAAAATTCAAGAAAACAAGACATTTAATAAAAAATAAATCTAGAAAACGTAAAAATGCATGGTATGATAAGTCACAAAGTTGGTGTATTGTTATTGAGGGTTACTTTTGCCGCCCAAAAAAATTTAACGGAATTTTGAGTAACTATCCCGTTAGGTGATATAATTCAAAAGAATTCGGAATAAAACTCAATTTTGTCTATCAATTCTAAATAGCACCCGATATAGGGTCCCGAAAGTCGTCTAAACTGCATGGAAACGTCAATATAGTCCATCTAAAAGAGAGGTTTTCTAGCGTTGGAAGAACAAAAATTGCTAGGAGAGGGGGCAGAATGGATTATGATAATATTACTAACCGTATTTTATGAGTTCAATATTACATGGCCGAAATATTTCAAAAAGATGATAGCATAGTATTAGTAATATCAAATTACACATAGTGTCATTAAAGATGGTCAAAAAAAACCTTTCTTCCGTCTTATTCCATAGTTTCTTCCCTCTTACGAAAATAAAAAGAGCAACTTTAAAAACATCCAGAGTAAGCACCTCCTATTTTTAAACGCCTTCTCAAATAAGGGCCCTCCTCAATAAAACCCCTGAAAAACTTTATGGTTTTGTTAAATGACACCCTGGGTTTTTATCACAAGCATTTTTTTGTTCAACATCCCTCAAATAGAGAAAAAGCCTTGCAGGTAATTCACAAGCAATATCTTGATGTAAAATGACTGAAATATCTCTGGAGGTAAAAATGAAATTGTACATGTACATACCTTGAGCGTACTAATTTTCGAGTGTATTTATTTTCGCGAATTCGAGAGGTTTTTAACCAAAAATTACCCTAATTTGGGACAATTTTAGTGAAATCTATAATTTCGAGTGTATCTAATTTCGCGAAATTCGCGAAAATTTGTACACACGAAAATAAGTACGTTTAAAGTAATGTTAATTTTAATCTAACCTGGCTTGGATTCTTCAATAAGCTCTACCACCTTCCGAATACGGAAATCCACAGGTTCTATAAGCTCTTTCAATATCTTCTTTTCCAAAAGAGGTCCATCAGCCACGCCTACTGTCATCTTTTTATCAGCCAAAAGCAATGCAGTCTGAAGTAATAATTTGTGTCCATCATGGATCCTGTCAAAGGTGCCTCCAATAACCACACCATCAAATTGCTTAGAAAAATCGAAGTTAAACTTTGGATCAGCTAGATCAATTACATTTTCATTGCCATCTACCGTATCTAGAATCTTCATTACAAATGGAGTGTGGCTGAATGCCTCTTTCAGTGTGTCTTCAATTCCATTGAGGCTCTCTCCTTCTTGATGGGCAACAACAAACAAATCGATGGAATTATGAAGCCTTCTTTCATTACCTGTAGTTTCTCGGCAATTAGGTAATAACACTTGCAAATCTAAGCCACAACAAAGATCTTTAGGTCTTGAGTAAACTGACGACAACAATCTAAAATAATCACTTTTCTTCACTGGTGTTTTGCTAATATTTGAATAATTTTGGAGTAGATCAATATATAGTTTCCTTTCTACAAGTTTCCCAGCTTGTTGCAGGATACGATAGATATTCTTTTGATTTGACATATGAAGCAACAGCAAACCATTTTTCAGCTTGGACATTTTTCTGAGCAATAAAACTAAAAAAATTCAAAGATATTCATTGTAATTACAGTACCTTTACAATAAGATCATTATTAATTATTACGAAGGGGGAGGGGGAAAAGATTTTCATGTGACTCCAAAATCAATTTAATTTAAATTTAAAAGAATTTAAGTAGCCAGCACATCTTATTTTTCAATAAGTAAAATGCTATACAAAAAAACATTTGTACACAATTATCTAATCAAAAACATTACCAAACATAAAAAATAACAAGTAATAAGTCTGATAAAACCAATTTTTTGGTTTTACTGATCTTTAAAAGTAATAACCCTAATTGACCCAGGTTTTTCGTTTTTCTCTGCCGGTTTTTCGTAAATATCTTATTTTCTGTAAAAGCTATGAACTTGAAACTTTGTGAATATTCTTAAGATTTAATTAAGAAGATAACTGCAAAACAAAATTTGCAAAATTTTGCTCTATGGCAACGATTTTGAGTTGAAGTAAGAAAAAAGTGCTTATAAAAAAGCAAAGTTTGATTGTCAATAAGTATCTAACTAATAATGATAACACCTTTAAACTTGGACTGAAGTTAGACAAGGCCAAATAAGTTCAAATAAATTCTTCAAAATGGTAACCATATTGATGATGTCATCAATTCTACAGCATTGTTGACAGTTTCAAGGGCAATTTTGGGCAAAAAGTATAAACTTTTGCTAAAAACTGGATAAAATGTGAAATCCCATTGCATAACCTGTCAGAATCTGAAATCAGAACTCAAAAATATTTTTTCATTCAGAAGTTATCGATCATTTTCTTGTAAATTTAGTAAAATTTTCAAAAAATTCTTATAAAAAATACAAAATTCAAATGCCCATAACTTTTGAACTACTAATGACTTCAAACTTTGACTGTAGTTAGATGACACAAAAGTGATTCAAATAATGTCATCAAAATAGTAGCAAATAGTAACGACTTCATATTTAGGGCAGTGTTGTACTAAAAATGTCAAATTTTGTAAAAAAATGAAAAATATGTTAAATTTCAATCCTTTATCTTATAGAAAATCAAAACAGAATTAAAAAAGCTTCATCAGATCTCCTGCAACATCATTTTGCAGAAAGTACCCTAAAATCCTTAAATTTTATCATTTTTAATGACGTCACAGCATAATGGCAGCCATTTTGAATTTTTTTTTTTCATGAAGTCGTAGATTTTATAGCAAACTATATTCATGCCAAGTTTCATTGCTCTAGTCTTTTTAGATCAGGATTTATGAGGATCCGCCCCCTGGATTTTGCAGGGGCCAAAAAGCCTGGGTCAAATAGGGTTAAACAACAGAGACACTTATTCAGCTAATGACTTATCTTTTTTATTGAAAAACATGGTGTTTCAATTGTGCATGATAATCTCACTCTTTATTGAGATTTGGGAGCAGCACAGGGGCATCAAGCTCCTTAAAATGAGAGTGACTGGTATTTGAAAACAAAAAATAATTAAGCTTGATAAAAGAAAGAAGGCCCAGGTTTCTTAGCTACTTACAATCAAAATTCTTAACCCTAAAATATGATTAGTACAGCGCACAAAATAACGGTTTGCAGTTTGACAAATGTGAAATGTTTTCAATATATAGAAATATTACCAAAAAGTACGAATTAATAGTTTCAGATAATTTGTTATTTTGTTTTGTTGTTCCATTCTAAGGTTAAAACATGTTTAAAATGCAACAAAACATTAAAGTCAATGATAAATAAAAATATCTATTAGCAATTCTTTATTTTTACATCACCAGTAAAACAGTTCGCTATTAGCACTAAAAATATATTGCAGTTTTATTGAAACTAAAAACGGTTTGCACTTCACAAAAAAGTCTTATGCACAGACACAATAAGGCCTGCCAATTTCAGCAATGAGCAAGTATAAATTATTATGCTAGGACAAAGTTTACTACAATAGCATAACGAAATCTCTAAATCTATTTGAATGGAAACAAGGGGCTAATTTTGATTTGGGTCATCCTGT
>JAUBWS010098586.1:0-10948 GCA_032270445.1 Darlingtonia californica | reverse complement strand
CCCCCGGGGGGGGGGGGGGAGAGGACAATATGAAGTTGTTGGACTCTGTGACATTTCTTGAGATTATCCCTGACCAAGAGACAACCCAATCACACTAAGCTCCTCTTTTTTTAAACAGTCTTAGTTAGTGTAATGAAGCAGCCCAGTTGATTTGTTGAGCCTCTTTTCTTGAAAGCATTTGCTTGATAGTTGTAATGTCAATTCGTAAACGCTTCTCATCAACTGCCTTGTTAGAGTAAATTGCATTATGAACGTTCTTAGAGTCAATGTATGCAACAATATGGAGCTTTCTCCCTAAAATTTTATTTATCATGGCCTGAATCAGTGAAGCTTCCTCCGGACCTTCGAAAGAGACAAAGCTTCAGCAGCATCATTGATGTTCAATTCTAGAAACATTAAAAAACAGTTTTCCTCTTTTGCCTTCTTTACAACTTTGTTGGTTTGTATAATATTGCAATATTTGGATGTTTTAGTGACATGCTTAATTCGAGAACATCATACGCAAGATCTGGTCATGATGTACTAGCAAGTCAATTTAATTGTCCAATAAGAGTTTGAGGTTGTTGTTTTTCCTCAATGGTGGCAATTTCAAATGTTTTCAAGATCGTTGGTTATTTAAATGAACTTTTTCTAGACAATTTGTAAATTGTTGTTGATCAATTTCGACTTTGAATTGCTTGCTTTGTTTCACTCTGCCGATTTTGAATTTATTTGGTTTTAAGTTTCATAATTATCTCAGAATCAAACTTCTCGGAGCCTGCGTGAATGAAGTCATCCACATGGATTTGAAAAATTCCTTGCAAAACATTTTCGCTATGATACACAAAGAAAGCATTTTCTAGGGCTAACTGTGTACAGCCAAGATCAGTTAGGAATTCCCTACACTCTGGAATCAGTTTCTGGCTGTGTCGTTCAATCCATATACAACCTTAGTGAGTTTCCATATCACACCATCTATCCTAACATTCTTTGGTGATAACAGATAGACATCCCATTCAACATTCTTTCCCTGCAGGAAAGCTAATATGATATCAATTGTTTGGCATTGCCAATTGAACAAGGAAAAAATTGACATGAGTAAACTAAGGGCTGATTTCGATGTGGGAGAGTCAACATAGCCACTTAATTGTTTTTCAAATCCCCTCGCAACAAGACATGCTTTAACGCCAACTTGATCACCTATTCTGACCAATATCTTTCACCTCGGTGGACACTTTAAACTCACGCCAGTTTTCCAAAACTTTAATTTTGGCTTCCTGTAGTGGTCATTATGCTTGGATGGTGGAATGGTTATAATGTTGACTTCCTCTGCTGCATGTTCTGGTTTTTTTTGTTCCACTCTGATAATGAATCAATATTTAAACTGAAATACTTCTCATTATCCTTGACATTAACCCAGGATTTATATTGACCAGTTGATTTTCCAGCGCTTCCAATAACTTCAACGCTTGGTCTTTGCATTCTTTATTGCAGTTTTACTCAACAGGAGAGGGATATCACTATCTACAACATCTGTCTGTATCATTATTGATTTTCCAGCCAAGGCAGCGGGACTATCTAATGGTAATCAACTAGGAACATAATCACTTGCCGAGCTGAAATATGGTCAATATAAAAACTTGATTTATGCCCCTAAAATTAGGACATTTCTGAAGCCCCCCCCCTACCGAACACTTTCAGGACCAAAGATGAGAAAAATCTCCCACATAACAGAAAACAAAAATTGCCACCTCTGTATACATTTTATGTTAGCTATGGATGGAGACCTCTTCAGTAGCATGCAGTGCTAATCGAAGAGGAGAATTGGGCTATGGCTGGGAATCGAGTCCAGGCTGCATAATTAGCAATTGGTGACATGGAACATAAAGACAATGTGCCCATGGGTCAAATAAGGTTTCTCAAATATATGTTAACTCATGCATTGACCAAGTGACATTGGCAATTGAAGCCTGCAACTAGAAATACAAGAAGTTAATGTAATAAATTCATCACTAAGTTCATAAAAAACATTCGAAAATTCGCTTAAAGGTTATCAATAATATTTATAGCAGTTCTGCAGTTTCTTCGTTCTACGAAATGTTAAATCAAGACAATTTAATTTTTGAAAAGAATACTTTAATAAATGGAAGAAAACAACGTAATTTGTCGCAAAAAAGACCAAAAATAGCGAAAGTCACGAAAATTTATTTCGCAAAGTATTTTAAATCCTTTGTAAAAATTAATCCACTTAACATTTTTCAGAGGGCTAATGTGGTAAAATTAATCCTGTTATCACCATGCTTTTCTCAAAAATGACCTTGACCTAAATTAATCCAGGTGAGATTTCTAAAAATAAGTCCAAAAATTTTTGGAAGTTTAAAAACCTCGCGAAAACTTTTCTCCGATTAAAGTTAATATATTAAAAATTCAATGTAAAACCCTTTTGTTGAATGTATTTTAGCATAATGTTGTATTTATCATTTGTATGGGCTTCTATGTAATTCTCAAAAAAAAGTTTTCATGCTTTGCAATTTTTTTGAGTGTTTTTGTTCTGAAGTGTATAAACCGTTTAACTCTATTTAGCATGTATTGTATTGCTTATTATTCAACATGTTTAAGGATTGCAGTTATAATCACAGCAGATCTTTTATTATGACCAATTTATTTCTTGATATATACAAGAAAAAATAACAGTTTACAGATTGTGTGAACAAAGTTAAAAACTAGCTGATTTCTGCTCTTGAGCTACTGGTTATGGTTACTGGTAATGCTTTCCTTTTGTTTTTGCTGAATCAGTTAAGCTGGAAAATTCTGTTTTTTTTATAATTTCATTCGAAGATTGAGCATTATTATTCCCAGATAATTGACTTCTCATTTGCACCATATTTCTGGGTTATATATCACAAAAGGTTATGGTTTTCAGATATTAGATTTGATATTCAATATATACCATAATTAAAATCATAAAGTCATTTGCCATGCAAGAATCGGGCAAGTCGCATAATACATAAAGTGTGATAATAGAAATATTTCAGCGACTACATTAATATGATAAAAACTTTAAACTTTGGCCAACACTTTTTAATGTCAATGTAAGTTGACTATGAAAATTTTAGTTTGAATTTAAAAAAAAATTTGGCCACCTGTATAGCTGTAATTACCAGAAGAAAACCATACATTCTCGGTAACTTCATGCTTTTTATTTGTTTTGAATTAGAATTTTGATGATTTTTATGGTATCATAATACCTAACGAAATATTGTAGTATATATGGTCAGTGTGTATTTTACAGACCAAAAACATTTAATTTCTGGTCTGTAGTCACATAGTACATAAGTCACGTGATAATTTTAAGTTCGTGATGTCTGTATTCATCATTAAGCTTTAAGTCAAAATAATCAAAAGATGTAAAGTTATTTTTAATTTTGTTTACCAACCAGATAGGTGACAGAACTGGGATTTAAAAAATAGACTTACATTGATTTTAAAAAGCATTGACCAAAATAGAAAGTCCTTAGCATATGTAGTTGCTGAGACACTTTTGACTTCTATGCATTATGTATTGTACATTTTGTGCCTGCCTTTCAAGAATTAGTAAGGTTATTCTTCCCCATTCTTCTTTGGAGGGAGGTGCACAGACAAGTTAATCTATTGCATCTATCCTAGTATTAAGTACTTTGTAACATGTTGGCTTTTCAATTACAAAATTTCTATGAAATTTCACACACCTTCTTTGAATTTTTTAACCTTGTCTGCTGACATGATTCGTTTTTTATTACATTTAAAAATTAAATCTGAAACCAGTCGGCTTTCGATGAAGGAAACAGAGCTGTTAACTTTACTTAAAAATGGAAAATGAATACATTTGTAGAGAGGTTAACATCTTCACTAGCTCATTTTAAATCTCTATTTTGCTTGGTTGCCAACATTTTCACCGACAAAAATTTTATAACCAACCAATTTTTAACGAAAATGTACCTTTTGGAATGAGCACCGAACTTGCATACATAAGTTTTAACATTTTTTTAACTATTTGGTTTATATATAACCTATTTCCATTTGAAAAACCACACACCTCGAAGAAAATTTTAGTTTCAAACAACTGCGTCATATATGAATTTTTGATTTTCCTAATGTTTTATCAATGTTGAAAAATAATTTTTGAAACGTGTACATCTCATAAAAAATGAGTGTTACGTTTCCATATTGTAAGTGGGTTTAACGTAATGCCAGTTCCCTTAAAACATTTTGTTTTGTTTCCTACTTTCTTTTACACAGAAAGAACGTTTCTTAGTTCTATTCATCTTAAATCCGTACATTGTTTTCTGCTCTATATTTTCGCTTATATTTTCTCCATAGCTTTTCTAGCATTGTTATTTTAATTTTTTAACACATGAAGTTGTTTTAAATTCTTTTTTTTTCTTCTAGCAATAAGATAGAAAAGATAGAAGATTCTCATATATGGACCTGGTAATGTAAGGATGACCAGAAGATTATAGACAATGCCTACCCAAACAGTGATTGTCTCTCCAATCACTGGTCTTCTGGAAACTTGCGTAGAAGAAGAAAATGATATAAAGGTATTTTTCCTTATTAAAGTAATATGGTGGTTTGTGCAGTTTTCTGTCACTATCATTACTTGTATCAATTTGGTTGGATAGAAAAAAGAGAAGAATGTAAAATAGCTATGTGCAAGTAACTTACCATTAATTATAGACCTATGTTTAGAATTTAAATTTATTGAAGGACCTTGGGTTCCCACAAGTGGATAATTCCAAAATATCTGTTATCCCTGTTAGTCTGAAGGACCTTGGGTTCCCACAAGTGGATAATTCCAAAATATCTGTTATCCCTGTTAGTCTGAAGGACCTTGGGTTCCCACAAGTGGATAATTCCAAAATATCTGTTATCCCTGTTAGTCTTTCCTCACGGTCGTCAAACGGTTTAGCAAACGCGCTCACCATTATCACGTCATAAGTTCTTGAAAGTTGTGAAGTCTCTTGTAAAGTCCTTCTTGATTAAAAGTCAATACAAATTTAAGTTTCTAAGGATTTCGCCGAGCAACAACAATCACGTGATTCAAACATAGCTTGGGAGCTATGAAGACTCGGTCCGGAAATATTAGGCCGTACCAATCGAATATCCGTTAAATAATCTGCATTCTGTAGGAAAAGAACAAAATAGTGGTAGTAGAAGACTGATATTTTCGTCTTCATCTTCATCTCAACCGCAAAATTGCTTCTGCCGCTCCAATGTTGATCTTGGATCAAAACCGAAACGATTATCGCGAAAACTTATTCCCTTTCCGATTGAAAGATACGGTAAAACCTCGAATGGCTACATGGTTTACATAAGCGATTTATATTATATTACATTAGCCATTTTAAATAACGAAATTCCTTCAGGAACTATAGGCTTATGAAGGGCATAGCATAGTAGAGATCATATTCAAAGTATATCTACGTAATTGGGTATTTTCCCTGACTGCGTCTCCCCGTTTTTGTATAACCGACTTACAATTCACGGTTTTTTCAGCATGTGTGTATATATATCAACATGGTGTCCTCCGTCTAAGAGAAGGGGGGGGGGGCAAAAGTTTTTTTTATATTCATTGTATGTGGGGGCTGGAAATTGTTTGTGTTACAAGGTAAAAAGTCTTGATTTTAACCTGACAAACTTTCTGCCCGATGTTTTTCAAAGTAAAGGTAACAAAGTAATTAATTCCAATTTTCGAGTTCTTTTTTATGAGAGAAAAAGGCTAGCCTGTCGCAAATCAAACTACAAATAGTTGCCGCTGTTTAATTTATAAAACATTTGATTTCGTTTTTTTTTTTACTTTTTAGAAACCGAAAATCGAAGAAAGAAGTAATTCTTCTCACTCAATCATTTCACTGGGAGGAAACATCTGTAAAATATGTCACAGTGGAACTGAAAAAGATGATGAACTCATAACTCCATGTTTTTGTTCAGGTTCTTTGCTCTATGTTCATCAGGGCTGTATTCAAAAGTGGATTAAAGCAACAGATGCTAAATCCTGTGAGTTATGCCAATATCATTATAAAGTCGATTCCACGGTGAAACCTGTTGTAAAGGTATATATATTATCCATATATTTGACTCTTTTCCATACGGCCGTTTCAATGAGCCATTGGAGTATAAATTGTACCGGTCTGTTCATAACATGAAGAATTTTTGTTATTTTACTACTACGTTATATATCTTTCATCAATTGTTTACAATTATCTTTTTATAGTATAAGCATTCAATCTGACCTAACCGGAGTAGGGTTAGGCTTAGCATCAACTGATCTACAAGAAGTATGGTGTGCAGTGGGTTATACTTAAACTCTACCAATGCATATTTCAACTTTGACGATCATTTTGAAAATCCGAAAACATGTTTATCTATAATATAAAATACTTTGTGATAATTCTGGAAGGGATTGACCTTTTGCGTTTTCAGAGTTGACCCCGTCATGAGGATCTAAGGAAAATAGTCGAAAATAGATGTTGATTTTATTTTCTAAGAAAGAACCTGACCATAACAATTTGTTATTAGTGGTCGAATGGTTAGTACGTCAGCTTCATAATCACAAGGTTCCTGGTTTGGGCTAGTTTCGTCTCCCTGATAATACTGATGTCAACCTAATTTCGGGTTGAGTGCACTCGAATTCCGTGTTCATGTTTCCCGAAAATGATGAGAGTTAGATGGGAATAAGTCAGAGTGGATTAGTCAGAGTGATCTACTATGTTTTTTGAACTATTTTTCTTAACAGTGGAAAACCTTGGAGCTGACCCATAGTGAGCGAAGAAAAATCTTTTGTTCGGTTGGGTTCCATATTGTTGCATTAACAAGTATAATCTGGTCGTTGTGGGTATTAATTGATCGGACGGTTGAAGAAGTTAAAGATGGCAATTTGAAGTGGCCATTTTGGGCCAAATTGATTGTTGTGGCAATTGGTATTTTTGGGGGCGTGGTGTTCATGTACGTACAATGCAAAGTATACGTGCATTTATTTATGCGATTAAAAGCATTCAACCGAGTGATTTTTGTGAAGTGCGTTCCTGAAGATGAAAGACAGAAACATAAGGTAACTCTGGTGGAAAAAATGTAATGTACAGGTCGCCACTTGTACAGGTCGCCACTTGTGTTAAACTATGTACAGGTCGCCACTTGTATTAAACTATGTACAGGTCACCACTTGTATTAAACTTTTAAATTCATGGCGTTTATTTGAGTTTAGGGGGAATTTATTTATCTATTTCCGTTGAGCATTTTTACTTAATTCGTGTTCAGTTTACATGTGGTACAAAGACACTACCGTAATGTAACAGTCGCATATTGAATTTGGTCGTACACAATTTCAGGAAATGCAAGACTTTTGCCAGTTTAAGGAACGTGAATAGCTAACAACGTCATTGAATCTCTTTGGGCTTATTAGTTATGACAATTTTGTTTAGCAATACTGCTAAATGTATTTATTTATTTCCAGGAGAAATGTTTACTGTATTTTTGCGAAACTTTCTCCAATTAGACAATCGAGTTCTTGCTTGGTTTTATTTCGTTTTTAGTGTAGTTGCTGCACGGGAAGTGATTTATTCATTGTTTGAAATGAAAAAACTACGATTTTCGGACGAAAATATTCCGTCCGAATTTTTTAGTGTTTAATTTAAGTATATTTATGATTGTACATATTAGATATAGTATATAATAAGTGGTATCTATTATTTGCTACTAAAGATTGCTTTTTATAACTTTATTTTTATTTTATAATTTCAGTCAGCAAATAAATTTGACTTGATCTATGCTAAACTGCAATGCTAGCTTTCAATATATAAAGTTCTTAAATATGAATATTCCACATTGTATGAAGATTTTTACAAGACTGCTTTTGTTTAGCTTTAAAATTTCCATCGCTTGAAAAATCTGGTGAAACGGTTAATTGAAAAGTCTTGAATACATAAACAACATTGAAAGTTTCATTATCACACGTGAGCACTGTCGAATTTCTGACAAGGGGACCTCTCACTGATAAATGTGTCGCAGAACTTATAGGCTTCTAAGAGCTAACAAGACATCAGCACAAGACAAAGAGTTTTTGAATCGTCGTAATCACGATTTGAGAAAGACAACAATGAAATAAAACATTTTTAGTAGGGCATGTAGAAATTTACTGGGTTTAAGTCTGAAGTGACCTGTGAATTTCTTTGATCTAGAGTTTTTGATATAGAATCTTGGATTACTGGGTAAAGATCTGAAGTGACCTGAGGATTTCTTCGGTAAAATAAGTTTTCGAATTATAGAATCTTTGTTTAATGAGTATAGGTCGAAGTACCCCGAGAATTTCTCAGACCAAGATCAGTTTTTGAGTTATATATAGGTGTTACAGGGTGTTTGGTCACTGAATATAGGTCTGAAGTGACCATAGATTTTCTTCGATCCAGAAAAGTCGTTGAATATAGGATCTTTAAACCTGGTTGTTTGAATTTTCTGATGAGTTATATTGCCAGTATGTAAAACAAAACAGAACCATATCTTTTAAGAGACTAAACAAACCGTGTTATGGAAGATTGACGCACAACCACGTACATACTCAGTGATGTAGGTGGGCCCGTCTTTATCCCCTCCTCAAATGTGGGAGAAGGTAAGAAATTTGGATGATCCAAACTATGAGCAACGTCGATCAAGTTATGGAAATTAGAAAAAACAGCTGAAGCTGTTACATGCTCAAGGCTTAAAATAGAAGATGAAAGCATGAGAGGTAAATTTAGAGATGTATCGAGATGGTCAGAAGATATTATAGGTTGGAAAGGCAACACTACCAATTCCCAACTAACTGGTTGTATACAGATAACATGAATGAATAAATGAATGAATGAATGAATGAGGTGCTTCAATGAAATTTTGAAACGTACAATATCTCTCACATAGTGCTTCTTTGGAATGATGTGTTTCGTTGCTTTATCAATTACAGCTTTTCATTGTATCCCGATTGCTGTAGCAAATCAGAAGTATTATACAAAGGAAAGAATGGATGTTTTATTGTAAGTTGTGAAATTTTAAAGTTAAATATTAACTCGGGGCAGGTGACTTTAATTGCGTCATGAATTATAAGACAAGTGAAAAAGTAAAGATAAAAAGATGACAAATATTGATATGGAGATAAAATGCATGATTTTTAATCATCGAGTCAAAGAAGTTTTTCTCTTATTTGTCGTTGTTTTGGTTTTGGTTGCAGTTGGAAGTGGTAAAATTTCCATGATTTGTCTTTTTATAAGCAACTAGCGCTAAACCCTATATCCTTAATGTTTATTCAGTTACTTAAAAAGGATGTTCTTTTCTTGCGTGTTTCTATTAGACCCAAAATTCTAAACACTCATATCTCACAAAGCGAAGCAATGAACGCCCTAACTTTTATAAATCATTTTTCCCAAAATGCTTCTGTAGAATAGTGGTTATTCTGTAATCGCGAAAGAGGTAGTTTTAAACAAAATTTTATTAAAAGATATATTTTATTAAAGGTCTCGATTAAAAAGGAGGAACTAGTTTATTTGTGGTTTGTGGTCAAATTTGTGAAAATCTACGACAAAATATGAGCTTGAATTTGGAATGAGGTGTCCGTGGAAATTTGTCCTCTTTTTCCTTTCAAAAATTTTTATCTCGAGAATCTCGGCAAAGTGGGCTAATCTTTTTCCATATGACAGCTTCAGCGCGGCTAACTGGGCTGAAAAACATTGTAATGCGCATGTCTTATTTCTAAAACAATAGAAAAAATGTAAACAAATATTCATAACTTTATTGACTTTTTTAAAAACTGAGAAAACATATGAACACATGAGAATTTCAGCCCTGCTAACCAAGCCAGCCCGGCTAAACGGGTTCTTATAAACAGCCCATAAGATTCAATAACGAACCAGATCATGTGTGTGAGTATTACGAAACACCCACTTTTTGCCAACGTTTTGTATGAGAAAAACTGTCCCGGTTTTATCCCGGTTTTATCCCGGTTAAACGGGTGCCTCGATTTGCCGGGACAATTTTTCTCTTCTGTTTATATGAGAATTATTTATCCCGGGACAGCCGTCTTGTCACGTGACTTTGTTATGATTTTTGCGCAGTAAAAATCAACGCATGCGCACACTGAACGAAATTGTCCCGGTTAAGCGGGATGAATTTAAAATGTGTGTTTTTATGGAAAATATTGTCCCGGCAAACCGGGATTCCGGCTGTTTACTACCGAGATCCCGTTTTCCCGAGACAATTTTTCTCATATAAACGCACTTTTATTTTTAAGTGGAATTTTTGAGTAAGACGGGATCTCGGCAAACCGAGGCTCCGTTTAACCGGGATAAAACCGGGACAGTTTTTCTCGTTTAAACAGCCCCTTACCTTAAAGGAAGAAATTTTGGCGGAATTGGCGGTTCTTTCAAAAACCCATCAAATGAGTCAAACCCATCAAACCCATCAAACCCACCTAGCAACATAACAAACTCTTTGTCTAAGATCGGTTCTGAAAAACTAGGACTGAGTGGATCATAAAATCGCTTGAACCGTAACAGATCAACATACCGCGGGAAATCAAATTTTCCGTACCGGTTCGGCGGTCTGGTACAGTTAGGAGCTCCAAGATTCCCAGGGGACCAAGGCCATGACATTTTTCTTCAGCCATGTGCAATTAAGTGGACGTCGGCATTAACAGATTTTCGCGGGAAGATAATTTCGTGATCTCAGCCCTAAATTGCAAAATTAAATTACACGAAACTTGCTAATTGCTCTATCTCGAGTGTAAATTCCACAAAATTCAATTTTTCTCTTGATTTTCTAACTATGTTATTTAGCATAAAAAACAATCTTTTATAAAACATAATTTATTTGATTTACCTTATCGGCCTTTTTTACGCCGGCCCTTATTTAACGCCGGCCCTTTTTACGCCGGCCCTTAATCCGCCACTCCCGAATTTCGGGATAA
>JAUBWS010098575.1:623-10950 GCA_032270445.1 Darlingtonia californica | reverse complement strand
TTACAGAAAATAAGCCATATTCATTTAATAATTCAAGTTTGAATTTTGCGTTTCCAACATTTTGATACACACTGTAGAAGCCGTACTTTGGTCATTAAGTTTTGAAATTAGGCGTACAGTATTATATTTATCAATCTCGCTTCGTAGTTAGATTTTTATTTCTCTCGTATACGAAATGATTGCTTTTATTATTACTGGAAAATATTGTAGTATTTTATCTGTTATTAAACTGATTTTTATTTATTTTAGACTATACCTGATGATGACAGTAATGTCGAAATATATTGTTAAAAAATATTAGAATTGTTGGTTCCATTTCATATTGCGAATACATTTAAATGTATTTAAATAAATTGCTCGGTGCAGTCCGGCACGCCAAAAATAAATTTTCTCGTATCTCTACCTTAAGGGCATTAATTTTCGCGAGAACTAATTTTCGCGAAGGAGTAAGGTACAAGGCATGTCATATGCTAATTGGCACTTCTCTCGGGTCTCAGCAATAACTAAAAAATCATCAAAGTAAACAACTATAAATTGAAACCCTAGTCGCATTTGACCCATTTGACAGCTTAGGTAAAACGGTGGAAAATGCCAATATGCACCACAAGGCAGATGCGTGTCCATGAGATAAGTAAAAGTATTGTCACCTTTGCACTTCCACTTGAGCCCAAGAGCTGGGTAGTTGAAGGGGTGGATAAGCATGTCGTAAGTCAACCTTTGCCATATAATAAACCTTCTTCAACAGGTGCACCGCACTCTCTACCCGCTGGAATTTTTAGTGTTCTATGTCGATATACGTGTTAACTCCCATGCCAGCCGGCATGGAGCAATCATGTATGAGGTGGATATCAGTAGAGCCAGGCTTTAGTACACTGACAATAACTGGTTTTACTGGAGAGCAAACGTAATTTCCAGCAGCTAGTTCCTTGAGTATAGTAGCCTCAGTTTTTTCCCTAGAATCGGGATTGCTGACTGAAAAATAATTGTACCTTTCAGCTTCAACCAATTCAACATCCTTGGGTAGAAGCTGAAAACCGTTAGTAATGCCATCAATAAGAAAATCTTTATCAGGGTCTTACTGTAGCTCAGTGACCCAGCGAGAAATATCAAGGGGGTGAGCTGACAGATGGTAGTCAATTTTTGTGGCATTGATAGGCAGCATGAGATGTGGAGCCACATGCCAGGAAACCAATGCGCTTGTTACAGGCAAACTTACAACTAGCCCGCGTGCATTCCCCTTTTTGGTTGAATTTCCTACAAATTTCATCTAGAGTGAGGCAAGTAGGGTAGGGGAAAGGAAATTCTTTTGGGATGTCTCATTGCCCTTTTTTATTGCTACTTTTATTCCTATTACCTGGTATTTTCCCAGAGGCCCAACGCGGCATTAACATAGTCACGAGACTCATATTTGTGGCTATTGTCATGAGACCATGGGTAGTCATATTTATGCTAAAGGATACGATATTCATCATCATACTTCAACACAGACTCGCAGGGATACTTTCTAGCTAACAAAGCGACGTGATTGGCTCTTTTTCCATGTTGTTTTGATGATACTATTGTTATGGTAGAAATAGTTACTGCGCATGCTCCTCATTTTGCGATTTTAACTTACTTGGTTTTGGGCGTTAGCCTATAGACCAGGAGTAGGGCAAAATGCCCGGAGCGGTATATTTGATAGACTACTTTCTAGCCAGCTCTAACACTTTGACAGAGTAGGAGAAATGTTCCCGGACGTCTTGCTCAGTAGGCAACCTGTCGCTTATGAGAAGCTCATAAAAGATCCTAATGCTAGTCCTCTACTGAAATGTTTTTTAATTTATTTCTTTGTTTACAAAACGAGCTTTGTCTGCGAATCAAAGTCTATGTCATAACTCGCATGGAATAAAGTCTATCATACGAAGAACCAGTAGACATCTCGGAGGCTCAAACATTCTGTCTGTCGTAAGAATCAGCCAAGGACTGAGTGGCAAAGGGTCGATCATGTAGGGCTGGCAATGTCAAAGGATGTCTAAAAATGGCTGCTATGGTTTTTTGTTGATTCGGCGTTGTCATTTTAGAAAACCAACTCTTCTTTGGAAGGGAAGATCCGATGTTGCTTTTCTTGAATTTTTTCTCTCAGCTGTTGCTCCTGATGTTTGTTTAATAAGGCGGCCTCTACTGACTTTAATTCTGCTAACTGTTAACTTGGCTGCTCAATGCTTAATGTGGACTGCTGTCTCAATTTACCACACATTATTAGAGCTTTGATGTCGAAACAGTACAGCAAACACTGAAGCATCCAGATTATTTCTTTCATTGTGTCTGTGTGCTGTTCGGTGCAAATATACACAATAAATATTTTGAAGAGGAAAGTATCATACAAGTGTGTATACACTTTAAGAAAATAATAAGCATTTAATATTTTCGATGGATACAAAAAAGGGGAACTGACGATATTGTGGGAACTATGATTTATCAAAACCGGTGCTGAAATTTATTACGTTGAGCTGATGGTGTTAGTACAGTTTTAAATTTTTATTTAACTTAGAATGTCATATATACATTTTCAGATCAAGTTGCAAGTTGCTCTCTGTAACATAACATCAAATATGTCATCATACTCCTTGCAGGATCATTAGCGAATCATTCATTTACCACTCAAACATCAGCTTTTTTTTCGCAAACATCTAGACCTTCTCTTAAGATTGAACAATATATAGGTAGTGGATATTTTCAATTTTTTGAAGACATTAATGAAGGACATGTAGTATTTTATCTTTTGTTATTGTTTTATCTATTCTCGTTTAGATCAAAACATTCGTGAAATAAGCATAAACATGAAAAGTGAATGGTTTTTATCCAATTTATTCTCCACGTATAGTGTCGCTATACCTATAACATCCACTTACTTGGCTATTCATGAATGTGGACATAATTATTTTCCACAATTCAATGTTTCTGATTCTGTGGTCTTCTTGACTTTTTTTAGTATAACATTTAGCAGGGATAAAAGGGATAAAAATGCTCAAAAGAAGCAAAAGTAATTTCGTTATAATTCGGTTTTGTGGCGAAAATACCGTGAACGAAGTCTTTCTCGACAACCGTGTTTACAGCGAACCGTGCGGTGAATCGAGAAGCGGATCTGAATAACAGATTAGGTATCTCCAGACTTGCAACAACTCAAAATGATGTCGTATTAATTCCGAGATCAGCGTGCTTCGAACAAGTTTTGCTTTAGGTAATGGATTTCGGTCTTTTTTTCGCTTCACACGTGCTCAGGGTGTCAACGCAAACATAATGTAAACTAACAATTCAGCAGAGTGATCTCTTCATAAAATAGCCCTTAATTCTATATCAGCATTTTTATCAACGGAAGTCTGAAAATTGATCGAGAAAGCAGCTAAAGAGGCAGTTTTACAAAATATTTGTTCAGAAGACATAGGCATGTTTTTCCTAAAAATTTGTTCGGAGAATAATTTGAAACCTGCTTTGCTGGAAATTTTTTTTTTCTGGGTAAATTTACGTTTAAAGCATCTGGATTTTTGCGTGGTCAAAAAAACATTTTGTTTCGTAGATTTTCTAGGTGTTCTGAGACCATTTTACTTTTGCTAGATTTTTTGTAAAAATGGCCTTCCTGGAAAAACAGAACAAATATTTTGTGTCCTTGGCTCGTCGGATGCTTCTGGAGTTACAAGAAATAAAAAAGAAATGTATTAATTAATAGCCCATCCACTACACGCTTTTAACAGAACTGGTTCTTAAATGCTTTAGCAAGCAATTCTCATTTGATTATAACTAAGAACATTAACACTTCGTGTATTTACCTATTCTTTATAGCCTTAGCATTTACGTGGACGAAGAGCAGCATTCTCAGCATCTCATACGTCACAAGGCCTAACAGACCACTACTAAACTACTATAGACCACTAATATATCTTCATAAAGTTAGATATAATTGTTTCAAATTGGTCATTATAAACCCTTCCAGGGGCGGATAGAGACTATGTGGAAGTTGTAATTTCACACAGTTAAGTAGTCTAAAATTCCCAAAATCGGGAAAATTTTATAGACATTTCGGGAAGAATCGGGGAAATTTAATCAGAAAATCGAAAAAATTCGGGATTTTCACATGGTGTTTTGAAGAGTCTGTATCCGCCCCTGCCTTCAACCACATTGTGGTATTTTGGTCATCAATTTTGGTTAAGTCTGGATGTATGGATACTTACATTCCAAAATCTGGGTTTTGGAATAAAACAAGGCATTGGGTATATCTTCATCCAAATCACGTACCTTCTTGAATTTGGGAAAACAAACTTTCTTTATATAACAAGAACCAAAAAAAGAAGAGTGTGCAAGTGTATTGTACAAAAGTATAATATTCAGCATTACCTTATTACACGAAAATAACGCGGTACATTAACAAATGTGGATTGGAAAATTTCGCGTTAATTAAAACCCCGTTAAGTTCATGTTCACTTAAATTTCTCATCCATTATTAAATGTACAGTGTTAAATGAACACCCGTAAACTTCCGCCTGAATCAAAAGTACTGAAAAGTACATCCCACATCAAAACTACATTGAAAATGTCTAAATTTTTACGATATCTGACAAAACGAGGATAACAGAAAGCGTACACAACGGAGGATCAAATTTCCAGTGAAAATTCGCGTTAATAAAATATACCTTTGAATTTCGTCGAGTCGCGTTAATTACCACACGCTTTGAAAAACAAACGTGCAATTCGCGTTAATTTATGATCGCATTAATTTGTTCCGCGTTATTTGGTGTACTGCGTCATTTTCGTGTAATAAGGTATTTTTAAACTGTTATAAAAATCTTTCACAATAATATGTAAATCAATATATACAAATCTAAAAATCTGTAACTATACAAAGTACAGACCTTTTCGGAGTTCGCATAGTCATCTTGTTTGGGGTGAAAGTTGGACTTTGGACACAATTAAATTTACTCTTTATGCAATTTTCATCACGTGATTTTATTCCCGAATGAGAAAAGTATAAATAGTGTTAAGTATAAATGTGCTATGGATTTGTTGCACCTTGACTGCTATTGTTTATCGGGTCCAAAGTACAACTTGCACACAAACAACATGGCTACGCGAAGGGTCTATTTTCTAAAACATCAATCAACAAATAAAAATTTCATTTTTCACCATCTCAATCCAAATTAGATTTTTCAACCAGATCTTTCATTTTCACTGGCTCTACCATCAAGTTTTTAAATGTTTTCTGTGGCAAACGATAGAATTTCAGCGCCAAACACATTGATATTAGTGACAAAGTCTTTGGAATAATCGCTATTGCCCAAAAGTAGATTCTAGGTTTCAAAATGTCGTAATATCAATATTTCACAAAATTCTAGTCAAAACTGATGAGGTAAAGTAGAAACTTTTATGACAAGGCTTCTTAAAGACTCTTCTTTGTACTTTTTCAAATGTTTCAAGGCAAAATGTAATTTTGAAGGAAAGGCGACGGGGAATACATAAAGAAAGTTTTAAAAAGCTGAAATACTAAAACAGAGCTGCAACAAGAATTTTTGTCATGTATGAGACAAAATTCAGTCACGCCCTTAGCAGACACCATTATCCATTATCAACGAAAAATTGGGAAACTAGTATATTCAGACGTGTAGCCACGTATTTTTAGTTTGGGTGGCGAAATGCCTTGTTTCGTGGACGTTTTCCACGAAAGAGATATCTTTAATCATGAATGAAAAAGCGCTGGCGGCAAAACTGATTTTCGAATAAAGAAGAAGCTGAAAACCACGAAATTAACCGATTAACTGGGCAGTTTGGTGTTGTTTTTACAAATTTCAGGACCTTTTTCTTCGAACTTTGTGGAGCTTTTTCTAAAGATTTCAATTTTAGGGGAACGAGCCACACTCCTGATATTGAAAAAAAAGCCAGGCCTGGTTTCTTTGTTCAATGACAACTAACCTGAATTTTTCATTGTCATATTCTAGACAACTCGATGTTTCGCCTGTGCACTCATCTGTATCCCATAGTTTACAACTTGTATCGATGAAACTTCCAAACAAAGGAGCAGCAGGAATAAAACCAAGGAATCTTGAAAACAATTGCTGTACCCCTTGCGCCAATGAACCTTGACCAAGAGGAACTAGTCTGAAGAAAGAATGTTGTATACTCTACAATTCCTGTAATTCCAGCCCTAGATATAACTCGAATTATTTTATATTCCCATTTGTTTAATATTTTCTACCTGTCAATAACTTGAACACTCTTTAACTCAAATTCATTTTATCATCCCGTGAAAGTTTGAATTATCGCGTTTAGAAATTTAAGAAAATAATCAAAAGTTTGTAAAAATTTAAAAAAAAATGTTTAAAGTAGTTAAATATTGAAAATCAAAAAGGTCTTTAGATTATAAAGATCTATGCAAAATCCCACCCCTTTCTTCACGAGAAGAAATGTTTAAAAAACTAAGAATTGGATACTTAATTTTTGCATTTAAAGTCTTAAAAATGCAGAAACAAATTTTGCGATTTATAGGTTTAAAATTTATGGAATTTTCAGGTTGGTTTTTAAACTCTCTTTCAATTCAAATTGATACATTTTTGAGGGTTGAAAAATTGCATTTTGGAGGTATTTTTGAACGATTAATAAAGAATATCTTGCGATGAAAATAACGAAGTTTCTTCTACCTTGCATCCTAAAAAAATTAATTCTGGTGTAACTATTACCGATGTTTTTGCGATTGACCCACATTTTGTGGAATCTGACTTACGATCTTGGAGGAAAATTGCAAAAACGAATTCAGCGGTTATTCATTCCTCAAAATTGAATATACGCAAAAGATTCCCCCCCCCCCTTAATGTAACTTGTTCCGGCAATTTTGATTAGAACAACAGAAACTGCCAAAAAAAAAGATGTCTTGAAATACCAAAGTGCACTTACCGAAACGTAGCTTGAATGGTTGGTACTTGAGTTATTAACGCACTGAAAACTGTAAAGCAGACGATAATCATAAAGTATGGATAAGTACTGCAAGATGGCGCACACCTTCCATCAACAACTTTCAAAGATGGCGACGGTAAACATGAACAGTTGGTGTATTGCTAAAATCATAAATGGAAAAAAATTTCTCATACAAAAAGTCTGACAGCCCTGGTGTCACAGTCTATCCGATAAACCACTTTGGCTTCTTTGCCCTGGATTTGATCTACCGGCGGACAAATTTAGAAGCATTCCTCAACATTCGTAAACTATTTTTAACATATCAAAAGACAAAAGAATCACCGTAACAAAAGAAAAAAGAGCCAATCGCTTCACTGTTTCACACTATTAACCAATCACTGTGGAGAATTATAAAATCGAAGTTCCATGTTTATAGTTTATTGTCTTCCAAATTACGGGTCTTTTGACGTTCTGTCAGTAGGGAAAAAAGTCAGAAATGGTTTACCACGCAGACTAACACCGGGCGTCGTTATAATGTTGTTTCACGTTCTTCATTGTTTTTGGCAGACGTGACGTTGATGTTGAAAGATTATATAAAAGATTTAACCACCTGTGCTTATTATCTACATGCCTTAGGTGGATAGACTTTCACGAAAAATAGAGAATGGTATTTCTAAGTCTACAGTCTTTGAGTTAATAATTCAGCTACCTACTTTATTGCATCAACATTTCACGGCATCAAAAATCGTGGTTTCACGGTCGTGATAACAAAACAGAGACACTAAAATGCCGCAAACTATAATATTAACTAGTATCTGTGACATCTTGTTCTCATCAAACCGTAAAATCAAAAAAGCATCAAGATAATTAATAACGTATTTTTAAGGACAATAGACCTTTCTCGAAACTTATTTCGCAATCAATTTGTGACGTCTCTCAAATTTCAAATTATTGCTAATTTCATATCTAAAACATTTTTGGTGAAGTGTCAAAATTTTAATAAGTAAACAAACTTTTTGTTAAAAAGACAAAAAATCATGTTTTCATGAAAACGAGGCGGAGTTTTGTAAAGCGAATATTTAAATAGAGTGTTGTACTGAAAACGAAAGTGCAATAACTTTAGTTCTACGTATGATATGATGATGAAATTTTCAGGATGTATTCGTTATCACATTTGTAACTAAAACGTGTCAATATGAATTTTTAAAAGCTCGCTATTTAAGAAATTCAAAATTTTGTGAGAGTCGAGAAAGGTCTATAGAACATTGCAACGAGGTTTTGTACCAGTTGACATATGCTCATACAAACAATATTTTCGACAAATTATTCAAAAATTCTTACATTGTTGATAAAACTTTCTGCAGAACATCCAGCATGGCACGGAGAGTAGTAAGTATTCTGATTGTAAATGTCACAAACAGGTTTATAGAATTCTGTGCTGCATTGACATTGCTCATTGCAAGGATGATTTAAACTGAACACGTCTGGTGTACTAAAAGAAAATGAAAGGGTTTTATTTGATAAAACCCCACGTATTTAAAACTTCAATTTTCAGCCTAAGTTTAAGTTTTAATTCCTTTTAAGTTATAGTTCAAGGGGTCCAGAGGCCACGGACAATGTAACGCGGAATTCTGTGCTTCTATTTTGATTGATTTGAAAGTCGTTGTTAGGATATCCTTACATAACTTGCATAATTGAATAATTGTGGAGCCGTGGCCCAGTGGTAGAGCGCTGAGCTTAGAACTCAGAAGTACCAAGTTTGACGTGGGCATGAGGCCTTCGGCGGTGGAAGTTACCTCGCCATGATTCATAAAGTTCCCTGTAGGTCTTTCACAGAAAGGCAGGACCCTCGTTGATAACAATTCAAAAGCGGTACTGGAACTAAAGAGTCTATCCTGGGTAATCATGCGGAAAAAATAATAAACTATATCCATAAATTATCAATCTCTTCACAAAAATCAAAATATAGTGAAAAAATAAAATTGTTTTGTAAAATAACCAAAAGTTTAAATCTTTCAGTTTTCGTACCATTAAAATGCTACACATCTCCTCTTTAAATGTTAAAAAACTAAAGTTAATTACTGATTTAATTTATTTTTAATTCGCAAATCTAAATTAAAGTTATGAAGGTGAGATTTTAAGAAGCATAACAATAACTCAACACTTTTTTTAAGCAGCTAGACATATTTTCCAAGTTGTTGATAATAATTGTCTTACTTGTATTTAAATTATGTACTTTATCTGTTCTTGAAAGGATCCAGTTCTGGTAGTTTTGGTTTAAGTAATTTCTTAAATTTTTGAAAGAGTTCTATCAGTCGCTTCTTGAGATTTCTCTTACAGAAACTTTTCTTCACATTACTACGATTATTTGCGCTATTAACTTGGTGTTAACTTACTGCTAACAACTTCAATTAACTTCACTTCCTTAGCATGAAAGGTATTACTACTAGAAGGTGGAAAATCCAGGATACCTAAGTAAAACCCAGTAATTCAAATGAAAATTCGATAAGTCGAAACAAGCAGAAACATATATGTAAAACAAAACAATACGAACGACAGACACAATGAAACATATTTATTCCAAAATCTGAAAGAATGAACAAGCATGAATTCGAGGAAGTCGAGGTATGAAAGTATTTGCTACGAAACAATAAGTAAGTAGGGTTGCTCAACATGAGCAGTAGTAAAAACGGCAACTCGATATGAGTTTAATAAAACTAATTGATAAAAATGGGGTGACTATATAATTAGAATTTGCTGAATGACGTCCCCATGTGCCCTACGTATCCGACGTGCCTTCGTGCCCTACGTGCCTTCGTGCCTTACGTATCTTCGTGTCCTACGTGCCCACGTGCAACGTGCTTAAGTAAAATTTCAGGACCAGAAAAATCACGGTAGCAGCAGTGTCTCCGAAACTAAACATATCAATATTTTATAAGGAAAGTGATCGAAACTATTTGGTCCATATTTTCTTTGTCATACTATTGTCATACTATTCTAACCATAATGAACTAAAACATGCAAAATAATTCTCATTTTGAGCATGATTTCTTAAATAAACGTGGATACAAAATTGATATCTCCATATTAATGTGTGAGCAGTTTCATGGCTATTTTATTTCTATTGTATAGCTAATAGAGCCTTTTTTTAAAATTTTTAAAACTTTCCTGACCTTCTTCAATCTTTCTACATTTTGCAAAATTGCAAAATTGCTGCCTCTAACCTACAGTATTTATTCATTGATTGAAAATCAATCTTACCGACAATTCATTGATTGAAAATCAATCTTACCGACAATTCATTGATTGAAAATCAATCTTACCGACAATTTATTGATTGAAAATCAATCTTACCGACAATTCATTGATTGAAAATCAATCTTACCGACAATTCATTGATTGAAAATCA
>JAUBWS010098553.1:0-10952 GCA_032270445.1 Darlingtonia californica | reverse complement strand
TATTTTATAAAGATAAACTTGTTAATGAAGAGTGTACCGAAATAAGGTTTTCAAAATTCAGATTTTTAAATTGATTCCACTCTAAATTACCTTTCTAATGAGGTCTTATTGACTATCATAATTAAATACTATCAGGAAAAAAATAAAAAAATTTCCAACTGTTACTGGAGACAGACTTTAGTGTCCTCTTGCCGAAAAGGTCTATAGCTTCAGACCAAAAAGAATATATATATAAAAAACTCTAGGTCAGGTTTAGTAAAACCGAAATCTTTAATAGATTTCATAGATTTAGGAGCTAGTAATGTTCTTGTTTGGTTGACCACCATTGAATGTTACAATAAATAACGACACTCCCTCCAAACACTTGTGCAAACTAAGCTCGAAGTTATGCACAGATTTTTTTCTCTCTCTTTTTTCTTTCTCCTATCTTGAATGTTAATTTATCACGAAACTTGCTTTTACATTAATTATGTTTGTAAAAGGTTAAGAGATTACAACAGATTAAAAGAAATCTGACCATCAAATACCTAAAGCCGTCCTTTGTATGTCAAACGGCTATTGCGTAAGATTAATATGTCAGTTAAACTAATAAATGATTTAAAATGGTTCATTAAAAATGCTGATGGAAATACAAGAGATATGGTATTGACGTGGACAACTTAAAAATTGATTAGTACAACTGACAAATTGTATCGACTTAAAGCCACTAACTGTCTATGACATCACAATGGATGAAAGATTCTTTAGGTTACTTTAAAAGATATCAGATTTCGCGGGTATCATTTTCGCGATTTCGAGATTTTAGGCCAAAATCGGATAATTTAAAACCCCTTCGAAACTCGAAACAGATGAAGTGAAAGAAATCACAAATTAAAAACCCCTAAAAATGTGTGAAGAGTGAAAGAAAAAACCCCCTGAAAATGTGTGAAGAGGACGAAATCAATAAATTCAATACCCGTGAAATATTTCAAAATGAAAGATTGAGAAATTAATTCAAATACTCCTAATATTTTATATTGAAAATGTTTCGGAAGCTTGTCTCAAATATGTGTTGGTATGTAAAGAAGTTGATTTCAAATAAAATGATTTTTTTTCCAATTTAACTATCACAAATAAATTTCGACTGCCAAAATCGCGGAATACCCATTTGCAATTTATGTTAGATTTTCCTTGATTTGTCACTGCTAACAAAAGAAAATGTGTCGGCTTTTCAAGTTACGATACCATAAAAACGTTTGCGACTTCGCGAGTCACTGTGTCTTTCCCCAAACTTGGTCGGTGCTAACGAAAAGACTTCATTTAAACCAGTTTCAACAAACAATTGACTGAAAATCAATCAACAACAGAAAACAACAACGAAAACTTCTGACATCTGAAGAGTTTACATTTAAAAAAAAGCCCGCCTCGTTTTCCAGTTTTACGTCATTAAGAATTCCAATGAGATGTTTATTATCATAATACAGTGCAGTTATTCCAGTAAAAAAGAAACAGTTATATCAAACTTGTAGTGCCTTCAAAGATAACATTTTTATCAAAGAAATTTGCCTTAAATTTTTCTTTTTTAGTGAATCTTGCGCAGCAAAAAGTTTAGTTTTCTGCTGAAGTTGTGCACTAACTTTTTTCAGTTAAAAATAGCAAAAATGATTTTAAATGGGAATAATTTTGTATTGTTTGGTATAGAACGATTGTCTCATCTTTGTGAAACATCCCAACCCCTTAATTTTGAGCCTTATTCTTTATAATGACGTCAGACATATCAGACTTACCTTACGATATAGCGGATTACCATCTACCCAACGCGCGGTAGTTTGGATTTTACTGTCAGTCGAATGAATTGACATACGGTCGAATACTTCATCAACCTCAGAAGAAGTCGAGTTATTTTCGGTTGAGGTTGATCCAAGAATATGTCTACTGTCCTCTGGCTGCATGTCCATGTATTTATAGCCTAAACTCAGAGCAATTGGTTCCGATCGTTGCACTATGTTGCGTGTGCTAAACCGCTGGTGACTGTTGTCACTCAGCGAGCGGCCATAAGGAATTGATTTGTTTACAATACCAGTATCGTTATTATCGTTACCGAAAGTAACATGAGACTGGTGGAAGTTTATGTATGCATCTTTGGATGGGTATATTTTTCGTTCCTGCTTCTTGTTCGGTTGCTCCTGGCTCTCATATGTCAGTTTATGAAGTTGCCTTGGTGAAGGGGGTACTACCACATCCCTACCAATATCAGATTGAGAAGCATCAACAGTCAAGTACGTACAATGCTCCTCTGATGCTGATGTTTCTCGTTTCTTCTTCTCAGCCTCTTTTACTGATTGATAGAAATATTGTTTATGAAGATCTTTGGCGTCGAGTTTTTTCACCCTCCTTCTGGGAAGTATTTCATCATCCTCTTTAGGATTGATTGAGGAGTCCGATAAAGTCCTATACCTTCTCATGGAGAGTTTAAAGTTGGAATCTTGTGGCTTATCAGGACTCCTCATAGCCTCTTCTCCATGATCACTAGCCTGTGATAGGCTCTGTTTAATCTCATGTAATCTTTCTTTAAGTTCTTCCTTATTATCATAATTGATACGAGGAGATGCAAAGACGAGTTTTTGGGCGGATGATAAGTTCTGGCGACTCCTCTTTTGTAGTTTGAAGGGCGACACTTGGGTGGCCACCACTCCGAAGGGCGGGTTCGTCACAGTGGCGTATCTCGGGAAACATTTCTTACTAGTTTTAGGAGGCGATCCAACTATAGACTCTTCAGCGTTTTCACCGATTTGAAATGATTTATTGTTCTGCGTCATCGAGAATTGGCGTAAAGCGGTCCGCGCCGGTTCGACACCGGCGTCTTCATTTCCAATCTGAAATGTGGCTTCGTGTTGGTTAATTGGTGCCATACCATCTTCATCCGGCTGTATAAACCTTCTCAAGGGTTTATCAAACAACTCCATGTGCAGCATTGGTGAACTTTCTATGTTCCGTTCCGTTTGGCTAATCATTGTTTTGCAGGAACTACACGTGCGTTAAAAACAAAATTGCAAGTGAAGATTTTTGTTGCAAACCAATATCCAATTCTGCAATCAACAAACAAAACTTGTCCTAACACCATTCAAAAAATATAAGATTTTTGCAAAAAGCACTTCTTTTTTTTATCATTGTCTACATAAACATTTTTCGTAAATCTTCGAGAAACCACATACATACGATAAATAAACAAATTCGCAAGTGGAGATTTTTCTTGCAAACCACTATCCAGCTACAGAAACCAGCAAATAAAGCTTGTCTCTAACACCATTCAAAAATATTTTGCAAAACACTTTATAGTCTATATAAACATCTTTCGTAAATCATATAATGGGTCGTTGATCGATTCATAAAAATGTTCAATTTATTTGTTTTTGTAAGTACGATGCAAGCTTTTGTCATTAAAAATAATGATAATAGCATTACCGTCATTAATCAATAATGCATGCCATAGATCATTTTTTGCAAATCAACTAAAATCTCAAGGCGTCACTTCTGTAAAACCAAAGGCTGGCTGTATATGTATGTTTATAACCTTTAAATGTCGTTGCATTAACAACAAGCTGGGTTGTTACGGTCTTCAAATCTCTATATCGAGATCTGAAACACAATCACAGGCATTGACGATACAACGTCACAATGTTCCTTCGAAACTTCTACAGATTGCCGTAAATCAAGCGCGTAAACAGTTGTTTCAGAATAAGAAGAATTATAATTTGAAGCAATGAGATTTTTTAAACATTTCAAACAATTCAAACATACTTCAAATGAGCCACATATTTTTATAATTTTCTCACATGCCGTATAAGTGCGGTTATCGAAAATACGACAAACACCCACTGTTGTCAGACTTAATCGTAAATTTGACGGCAACAATCTATTTGCCCGTTATATTCTTGTTTGAGTCTGAAATATGCGAGAGGGTGGAGGGGGGGGGGGGGGTGTGGGGTGGGGTGGGGTTAATAAAGAAGGAAAGACGGAAAAGATAATCGAAAAAGTCAAATGAGATTTTGAAAAAGTAATTAAATCTCTAGACAGACACCATTTGGCTTTTAAAGAAACATAACCTTTGTATAGTGTTAAGAGAAAGTATAAACTTGTTTAAAATCATAAGTTTTAATTTTCGAATAATTAATTCGGGAAAGGTGTATTCAGAAGGGACTCGGTCTTTTAAAATGGAGCTCCTCAACGGGGGTGAACAATTTTTCTCTGGACAGATTCCATTCGTATAAACTGTCCATATATATTACAGAGACTTCGTTTATTAAAGAGTTTGGCTAAAAAAGAACTATATGACTGTCCCTCAATAGACATTATTGTGTGACTATAAAAGGAATCACCAATTTTACAAGCCAAAACTCGTTGGACCAATAGCTCGCAAAATTCTAATAAATGCAAGTTTTCTTATTAAACCTTTTACTGCCGATGTTGAGTTATCACAACATGGGTTTTTTTTAATTGTTATGGTCCTGGACCCCTAGATAGAGACCTAGGAGCTCCGCGACTCATGCACCAGGGAGCGGTCAAGAAATAGAACTCCAAAGATTTGAAAAATCTTGAAAATTTCACATACCAAAAGGGTTATGTATTAATATTCAAAACAACGACCTTTTGAGTGCCATAATTGGACATGGTCCACAGAATGTTTTTAAGGTCCTGGACCCCTGAGAGGAGTCCCCAATCAGCAAATCGACTGTGTTTAAAGAATACCAAAAGAAAATATTTCAGCATTCAAAGAGTTTAAAGCAAAATAAAAAACTTGTGGCTTATTGTATTATTATTACTTTATACTATGAAAAACATATCAACCTAAAGACCAAATCCAAGTTTATAAAAACACAGGGAAAATAAATTTCAAAGAATAATAAATTAGTCAGTATATACTTCTTTTATGTACGTGAAATTCATACACTATATAAGACCATCGTCTCTTGTATTAGATCTATTTGAATTGATCTGTATTTCTCGACCTTCCAAACTTTATTTACGATCTCCATGGTACGTTGAAGAGCTGCTAGTCTGGAACTCCGCAATTCTTTGTCCTCGATACGAATTAACTTGGCTTTCAGATATTGCGCAAGCACCACACAGTTCATAGGACAAAAGTCATCATCCTCACCCAAGAATCTGTCTAACAACTCATATAAGAAAGGATCATTGAAATGAAAGTATTGCTTCTCTATGTACGAAGCATGTATACTCAAGTGACCGACTGGCGATTCTTCATCCAGATTTATGATAGAACGAATGTTAAAACAAGCTTCGTACTTCTTTACTTACATCGTAAAATGCCAACCAAACCTTAGAAGATATTTTATCTACAAACCCACTAATTGGATAAGTTATGGTGATGTTATTGTAAAAAAGTAAACTCAACATTAAAGAGGTATTCTTTCGATTGCTACACCGTTTCCATGCCAGTAGTGCTGTCAGTCTTTCAAGAATAACATTGTAAACTGCGACAAAGCTTGATGGCATCAATTTATGGAGGCAATCGCTTAAATCAAATAAAGCTTCGACGTAACCAAAACCGCAATGTTCTCCGGCTGAAGCTAGTAATGTCATTGAGAGAAAATCGGCTTCTAAGCATAAAGATAAGCAACTCACGTCATAATCAGATGCATAAGCTGAAGCCCATGCATTGAACATCTTTCTACATTGCTGCCGTGTACGCATCATACAAGGCCCGGTTAACTTCTTGTCTACTTTCCAAAAAAATGTTTCCCAAACCTCTGACTCCCAATTGGATAGGTATTTAGATAAATCCCTGGTCACACGATCACACTGTTTTACAGAGTATTTTGAGAGTAAATTACAGCTTTTTATGAAAATATGGGGTAAATACCTCATTTTAAACGCACCAAGCAGCCTTTCAAAACATGTTTTGGTGTTTTTAAGAAAGTTTTCATCTCTCCATTCATTAGATGGTGTAGTCTCAGTGAATTGAAGAAGTATTGTTTTGATGAAATACGATTTTAAAAGATATGTATGGTCATCATCACAGTAAGCTGCAATTTCTCCTTTAATCGTCTTCAGTAAGTAGTACGTAGCGAATTGTAGATCTGAAAAATTTCGTATCAATGTTTTTTCAGCTAAAGCGTACGATGTACGAAATTCCAACAGATCATGCACTTTCAAATCGTCCGAAAATGATTTAAAAACAACGTGTATTCCATTCTCTCGTATCTCTTCTAGCTTCTTCACGCACGGCCAAAAGCGTTCTCTTTGAAAATATTCTTTGCATTGTTGTGGCCAATCTAAACATTTGATGACGGGAACATGATCGACATCAGGTAATAATTCAAACGAAGGGCCTTGTATATTAGCTCCTTCTAGAAACTCCGTATTTTCCTGAATTTCAGTTCGGTATACTTCACGATTCAAGTAATATTGGCCATTCTCCAAAACAACGGATTCGGCTGAGAAACTGGGCAAATATTCTGGAATTACAATCAATCGGCAAAATCCGGTTGGAGATTGTGACATATCGGCAAGCAAATGAGTATCATTTAAGTTATTCCCATCAAACTTAATGAACTTGTTTGGTAACACTGCCATTGTATCGAAATCATTTCCCAGGCATCCTAGGCCCTCACTCGAGCTGCCAGTACCAATATAAGTAGGAGTAAATTCGTTTGTAGTGAAACTGAGGTCTTTTGTTTGCAATATTTCTTCTTCCCTTGTCTTCACAAAATCTTCCAAGTCGGAGTTGATTTCAGATAAGCGTCTGTTTTTAATATAACTAATCATAGCATCGTGTAAGAATTTGTGGACATCCATACTTTACTTATATAAATGGTTATAACAACTACCAGTCAGCTGGAGTATCACTGAATATTCTATTTAATTTTCCTTCAGCGTATTCTTAATGGAATATCTATTATAATATATATTTTAAACAAGAAGGAACGTTATGAACAATTGTAAAAAAAACCACAATTATCATTAACTTCAACAATTCAATGTCAGTTTTATAATATAAACAATTAAAACAAAAGCCTTCGTAGAACTAATAAGTGATGTCGATCTTTTTATAAACAGGAAAGGTTTAAATTTATTGCAAGAATATCTATATCAAAAAGAAGTTAACTTATGAACTTCTGAAGGTCACTGCATGATAATATGCATTAAAAGTTATAATATGTTTATATGAGACAGAGTGAAAGAAAAACACGTGACCGACTATGGTATCATAGCAGTGTTAGATTCATAGCAGTTCCTGATCGAGGATAGCTACACAGAAATAAGTATATCAATCTTGCATAATTCAAGACTTGTAGTTTACGTATTCCTGTTTTGTCCGTTCACGTAAGCTTATAAAATTCTAAGTCCTTGAGACAAGATGTACGCGAAACATCTACAACGAATGTCTGAAACATGTCGACGGAAAGAAATAATGGGCCTCCTGGTAAAAAGATAGGTACCAGCTTTTGTCTAATTGTTTGACTTCATTTCTCGTTAAAAATATGTACATTTTACTCTAGAAGTCCACGTACACGATCTGTCAAGCCAAGTTTTTCAATTTCTTTACCTTATTTTTTCCAATGCAAAAAATGTTTGTGAAAGTGTATTATATTAATTGTTGCAAAGTGACTCACAGGTGCCAATTAACAGTTTCGCGATTATAATGTTTAGCAAAGCAATTATAATTGTTGGAAATACGCAGGGGAGGGGTAGGGGGTGTTTGGCACCTGAGAGTAAGGATAATCAGCTTTTTTGTTTTAAAAGTTATTTAGGAAAAACTAACAGGGGGATCTTTTATTCCCTATATCAAATAGGGTTAAACAATTTCCTTCGATATATTAAAATACAGAGGCAAATTGTCTCCAGTTTTGCCTCCTGGTTTGTCACTATCATTTTTAAACTCTAACAGTATTGAACAATCGTATCCAACTGACAAAGGCTACATTCGTACAGCTGACTGGAACCTTCTACAAAATTTCCAAATTAACTGAAAAACGTTTACTTCTTTAATAATTTTGCCAGAAGTTGCCTCACCTATTCATGCCAAAACTTGAACCTTACATCGCAGCAATAAAGTGTCAAAGCTCTTTAAAAATGCTATAGAAGACATTAATGCAAAATTGCAATATTTCTTGAGATAAACAACTTAACAATCAACATATTAAGTTTAAGGTGACGTCATAAATGAGCTTCAGGAAAAAAACATATTATACTTCTTCCATTGAATGCTAGTTACTGTACACACACCCAAAAGCTAAAGCATAGTAAAACCTCTATCTTGTAACAAGCGATCAAAAATATTAGTCAAGCTTTTATTTGATCCTGAACCCCATGGCATGGACCAACCTAGGAGTACTGCACAACCCATGTGTCAGGAGCGGCACAAGTTTCTTGGGTTGCAATTAGTTAAAAACTAGCAATTTCATACACATTTTCCCTTTTTGATGTTCTCTGGATGATAACAGTGCCAAATTTTGCTTATTTTTAATAAGAAAGCACAGTCAAATTAGGGTGACTTGAACTAGACAGGTTTCCCTGTTTACATTTTTTTGTCATTCTATGCACAACGCAAAAAAGACAGGCAAAAAAAAGACAGGCAAAAAAAAGACAGGCAAAAAAAACTAGCCGGAAAAGGCAATTCATTTTTTGTCACAAATCACTTATTCATCAGAATTATTTGAATGAGTGAATGTGATTATTTACCCTGGATAGCCTGGTGCATATTGTGAAATGAAATTTAGTGTAGGGGTAGGAAATTGTTTTATTTAAAGGGGGGGGGGGGGGGCTTCTAGCTTTAAAAAATGAAGGAGGAAGGGGTGAATTCCAAAAAAATTAATTACTTGATGAATGATAATAAAGCTAATAACTTACTTGTGGCCTTCCCCCGTTTGTTTCGAAGGACGAGTCCCCCTAGATGCTTTATATGCTTTTGGGATGCTGTAAATCTTTAATCTAAATCACTGTAAATTCATTTAAAACTTGCTGAAATTAAAAAGAAAAATTGACTCCAGTCGGATTTGAACCACCAAACATGTGATATCTAGGCCAGTTCCTTAACCGTTCGGCCACAGCAGTGTTACGAGTGTGGTGATTTCAACGTGACCAATGTGTTTGTACGTAGGGCTTCCAGTTTTGAAACTGGATTTCCAGTGTCACTTCATAACAGAAAACATTTAATAGAAAATGTACTATGCATAATTATAATGTAACATTGAGTAGTTTGCTGAACAACGCGTTAAAATCTAGCTCACACATCAATCGTTTGGCACAATCGGTAAAGGAATTTGCCTCCGAATAGTTTGTTTGGTGGTTCAAGTTCATCATTCCTCAATTTTTTTAATTTTAGCTGTGAGAGCACACAAGCAAGAATATTTCTACAGTATTTCTGTTGAAGATTCTTTATCTGCAATAACCTTCAATTCAAACTTAATTATTTCTTAATGCTACAAGTGTTTACAACAGTACAATCGTGGTAATCTAGATATTGGGTGTTGAGTCCAGTGTATTCTCAACAGGATTTTCTGTTTGTCCTAGGATTTCAAAGCTTTTTCCAAGCTTAATCCTTGGACAAAGCTAGGAAAAGCTTGGACAAAAATATTTCTTCTTTAAAAGCTCGGACAAAGCTTGGAAAAGCTAGGACAGAAAATAGTGGCATTTTAAAAGCTAGGACAAAGCTTACAAAAGCTCAGAAAGAGAACTGGATTGAATTTACAAAAGGGCGAGACGATTGAATATTGAAATCATTCTAAAATTTCTTTCGAGAGGAGCAGACGTGTTGAGTTTTTGGTTTGTATTATATATTATCTATATAAGATTATCTTGTATTAAAATTTAGTATATGTGACATTTTGCGTGTCACTTAAATATAAATGCACTCCTCCACAGACGTTTTTTTCATGATTTTGAGAGGCAAACAAGTGAATCATGGATAGCTTTATGCCCCCTTTTCTTGTAGACCGTCACATATATATATAGAATTTAGTTCAGTGAATATAACAATTAAATGTTGTGTAACTTAATGTGCTTATCATTGTTTTGCGATTGGTTTATTATTATAACCTAGAAGACTTGAAGTAAACATTTGTTAATTATGGTTTAATATTATTTGCTTGACAGTCAGTAGATTTACAAGCTTCTTCCAAGCTTTTAACAGTTTAAGACATTTTTCGAGCTGGTCGAGAAGAATTGGGCCATTGCAGAAAAAATTCATATATCGCCTGTGGATGACACTAAATTTGAAAAAGATTTCCACCTAGGAAATTCCAATGTGTTTGGAATAAGGTGATGGAAATTCCATTGATTTTCACTGTTTTTTTGCTGTTTCAGTGTTTGCTTCGGAAAATCCAAGAAAAATGGCCAATTTTTAGTATTGGAAAATCCAACATTTTGGTAAATTCTTACACCTTGGAAAACCCATGTTGTCCACAGGGGGTAATGGACTAAAACTGCAATGGCCCATTCTGAGTCTTTCCAGATAGTCTGAGCTTCTCCAAATATTTCCAAGGAAATTGTTCCAATTCCTCGGATGATTTCTAGGTTGTTCTATCCCACACTATCCAAGCTTTTTCCAAGTTTCTAGTAGGACTTTTTCTTCTGCAAGCTTCCCAGGATTTGGTCCGAGCTTTTACCTAGGCCTTCTCAGGGCTATACACCAACCTCAAAAGTCCAGGTATTATAGGGGTAATGAGAGGCCTGTGTGTCTAGTCTGTAAGGAGGAGCATTTTCATCATGCGCATGTATGCAGTGAGTGTGTTGCACAATAGCATTAGCACATGCATGAACACAACTCTTGCCCCACCAAGCAAGATCTCTAGCCTTTCCGATGGCTTTACTGCTTGCATTTGTCCTGCATTCACTACTTCAAAAATTTGCGAGTGTGCATGTTTACATGGCCAGCTGTTTCAGGTCTCTCATGAACTCATTTTGACCATTTCATTACACCTTACCCCAAGGAAATCACAATTACTCAA
>JAUBWS010098542.1:0-10952 GCA_032270445.1 Darlingtonia californica | reverse complement strand
TTGTTCGTTTGAAGTTTCAGATTGAAGTAATCATCAGTCATGTCGTCTAATTCTTCTTGCAATTTTGCTAATTCATCGTCCTTCTTTTTCGTTACTTTTGTAATTTTGTTCTCGGATTTTTTTAAATCTTTTGTTAACTTCGTATTCTTTTCGTAGAAGTGTTTCATAATTTTCTCGTTTTCTTCTTTTGATTTAACCATTTCTTCCATGGCTTGATCCATTTCGAAGAATTCTTCTTCGGCCACTTCAAACTGTTGCTGTATTTCATCGACTTGATTCTCAAGAAATTCAATTTTGCCAACTTTTTCTTGTAAATTCTTTTGCAATTTTTCAATTTGTTGTCCCAAAAACATAGTGAAATCTTTAAGACGTTCGATTTCGTCATCCTTCGATTTATCTGCCTGCGTAACAAGTTGGAGATACTTATTCTCCTTAATAATAGCTTCCTCTCTGACTGTCAATATCTGAATTTGTTCTTGTAGTTCCATAATCTCAAAGCTTTTTCTGGCAGTTTGCTCTTTTAGTTGTTCAAATTTTTCCATATCGACGTTGGTAGGTTGATTCTGAAAATTTCCTTGTTGGAAGTTTTGAATGACACTTTGGAGATACTGATTTTGATTGTAAGAATCATTTAAGTGTTGTTGCAAGATTTGAGTGTCATTGCTTTTGATCATTTTCTCATATTGAGCTTGATTTATCCATGCGTTCAATTCTTGAACTTGGTTTTCAAGGCTAAAGATCTTCCTATCATAAGATTCTTCGTTTTGAGAGAATTTTTCATTCTCCTGTAAATAAAAAGAAGAAAAATAGTTAGCAATTTTATTGTTATACTTCCCATCTTTAGATATGCGATACAAACATAAAGGTAATCTCTTACTTCCTTCAGTTTGTCATACAATTCTTTGTAATTCACATTCGTGGAAGCCATTTTCACTTCTCAGTTATATTTATTATTATTTCTAAGTGTTTATTACAAACGTTTTTTTCAAAACGTCCGACGTTTTTAACTTTTTCAGCGAAAATGAAATTTTCTCGCCCTGCTTAGTTTAAATGCTTGAAAAAGTATTTGACGTCAAATAAAAATTGACGTCATTAGCGCAAGAGGTCAGAATTTTTTATGCGCAAGCTCAGTTTTAGTGTATACGCTACCACAAAAACCGCGCGGTAAAGAATTAGATTTTCTGTAATTTAGAGTATATAGTTCATTGTCATTGCTTGGTTTTATTTTAACCATTAGAGCGTTTACTTAAAAATGTAAATCACCTCATGGGAAGTTCAAAATTAGTGAGTTTCGCGGAATTAATTCTCGTGATTGTTTTATATTTGAAAATTTTGTTTGTACAGAAATGTTTAAAAATCAAAAGGAAAAATTGAATTTCTCCAAACGAGCAATATTGCAAGTTTCGCAGAATTTATCTTCGCGAAAGTTTCTTCCGTGAAAGTATCTTCCCTTAACCCAGTGGGCAAAGTCTTGAAAAAACCCATGCGGAGGAGTGTTTTCTATTAAAAAGAAAAACTACATTGGGTTTTTAATAATTTTGCACTGGGAAGGAAGGCTCGATTCCATCTTCTCAATGCATTATTATAATAGATCAGGCAATCAGACTGATCTATTTGATTAGTTTTGGAGCTGATAGCAAGTGTGGGGCTTCCCTCATCAAAACATTTCGGTACCGTGGTTTTAGAAATTAAATTAAATTCCGCGAAATATCAAGTTTTTTAGTGAACCGCGAAAATGATCTTCCGGGAAAATACAGATTTCCCAACTGCGAGATAAGGTTTGGCTACGTCACAGGTATCCATTAAGGGAAAATAGTTAATATTTTTATCATTCGCAAAAACCAATTTCCGCAAAATTCAAAATTTTGGTTCACGCGAGTTTTCCAACCAAGAAAATTTCTGGCAACAAATTATAAAAGGAGGATCGTTTCGGGAACTAACCGATCGATACTAGGCCATATGATCACTTACTCACTTATCGCTAGGATTTACGGGAAAAACTTTCACGCACATCTTTAGAAAATTTCCGTCTTTGCAGACGCGTAGTCATGTATTTTCAGTTGGGGTAGCGAACTGCCTTGTTAGGTGAACCTTTTACGCTTGAGAGAAATTTTTTATAAAGAAAAAAGCGCCATAGGCAAACCAGGGGCGGATACAGACTCTTCAAACCACCATGTGAAAATCCCAAAGTTTCCTGAATTTCGGGGAACTTTTTTCGATTTTCATTTTTGAGTGGGCGGAGCGTGCAACTCATCATCGATATTTAAGCAGTTTTAAAAGTTTACTTTTTATTATATTAGAATGAGATTTTTTTCTTTTTTATTAGGCGGCGACTCTTGATGCTCAGACCCTCAAATCAACCATGGTAAGACTGATTATTGTATCAACTATTTTCAAATGTTGTCCACGTAAGCGAAGTTATGACTTAGAGCCGTTACAAATTATATATATCTTGATGTTATTTGTTTGTGACATTTGTAGGATTTTGCGTCGAAGTTGTGTTTTTAATTAATTCTCTTTATACTCCAAAAGAATTTTGAAAAATTAATATTGATTAATCGGACGAAATTTTATAGTATTAGAATTACAGTATAATAACTAGACCTTAGGTTTAAGAATCATTTATCGTGACATCATGGTGGTTAAGGCCCTGGTCGTCTTAAGTGGGGTTCCGAGTTCGACTCCTGTGCGAGGCTTTCGGTTGTGAAATTTCACCAATCATTGTTAATTCTGCATGGTAGCCTAAGGTGTTTCCAGGAATGTGGAACCCTCATTTATAACAGTTCATGAAGAACTGAAGAGGTTGTCTTGGGTAAATAATCACATCATTCTATATGTAATTTGACTTTGTTTGGAAACATTCAACCGTTACAACGTTCTTTTAGTAAAATTACGACCCCCCAATCCCGACCCTCTTTCCTCCGAGCATTACGTTACGGCGCTGCGAAATGTGCTTTTTGGCAAAATTTTTCCCCCCCCCCCCCCCCCCCCCCTCTGATCGTTAAATGTTCCCTTTATTTGAATATCACGTGATGCAACAAGAAAATCCTTAAAAATGAAATTTAACCTTGTTAGAAAGTGCAAATATTTGTTTCATTTCAGGCGAAATTTGATCAGTTTCTGGCGAATCCTGATAGCCTCGATCTACCGCAAATAGAATTACTTCGGGCAACCAGGCTAAGGTTAGTTAAGTAATATTTCTTTAGAGAATTCTTGTCATCCACATTCTTTGTCATCACAAAATTTTTCGTGCACTTAATTTAAAACAAATAAACCTGGCTGATTGATACATCTGATTGGTTTGTAACTAATTATTATTTTGCCATTTGTCCTGAGAAAAATTTGACACGGACACGGAAAATATTTTGAACCAATCAGACTTGAGAATTTCGGGTTTTTCTGTCCAGTTCCCGTTACGAAACATAACGCGTGGAAAACAACTTTTAGTTAAGAGAAAGTGATTCACTTTTGAAAAAAAGCTCGGGCGTCGTGTCGCTTTGCAAAACAACACAGTGGGTAGGGTGGCTTAAAAACCGCTACAGTTTTACTAACTAAGAACGAAACAATCTTCTAGATGTCTAAAAAGTATAAAGTTCTTGACAATAGATATTTAAAAATTAATGACTTTACCAACCTCCCTGTAGTGGCCTGAGACCGAAAGGCTCAAGGATTTCTTTAATATCTTCAGAAAGCAAGTACACTTTTTTTTGTTTCTATATTGTTAAATGAATTTATCCGATCATATAAAAGCGTGAAAAAAATCAACTTGAACCGATTTCTATGGATATAAATCTACGGCTTGAACAGGGCTACTGTTCTCTGTTGTTAAATAAATTTATCTCATCAAAATCTTCAACTAGTTTACGAAAATATTCTTTCTGCCATCTTCTACTACAGGAATGCAATTCCCTGTTGTTAAATGGATTTAACCAATCACCTTAAAGCTTTTATAACGTTAAACTAACTACACATTTCTGTCATCTTCTTTCTTCTACAAGAAAAAAATTCCCTGTTGTTAAATGAATTTATCCAATAGCAAATAAGCCTGTAAAACTTTTAACTAGGTTATGAAGATATAAATGTTCACCATATTTTACCTTGTACAGGGATACAATTCGTAGACGTGGTTTACAAGCCGTTGAGGAAACGTACGCCCAGTTGTATCAAGAACTAACGACAAGATATCAATCTCTTTCTGCTGTCATCACACGTACTCCTGAACATATCAAGCAATTACTTGGATGAATTCCACCCATATGTCAAGATTTACTTTAGTACAAAAATCTCTTGTAATAATTTAAATAATGAAGGTGATTTGTTCTTCCAAAATCCCACCCTTTTAGTTTATTTATTTTTTAATACTCTGTATACACAGTGGATTTTGTCAACTTACTAGAAGATAACTGGAAGAAGCGACCCGAGTACACGTTTTCATAAGTATGAAGTATGCTGATATCGAAACCTATCTCTAGACCTTATCCCTATGATCACGCACGTGAAATACACGTTTTTATATGCATATGGAATTTTGAGTTTGGACTGTTTATATTTATGTTGCAACTAAATATAAGCTCCCCGCTTTATAAAATTTAGAGTTATACCACCCTTCTAGCAAACGCTCGTATTTTTCAATCGCAAAAATATCTATTTAACCGCAAAGTGCTCTAGGATTTCTAAAGGATGGATAAAAAGTTATCGGTCTTTAAAAAAAAGGTATCATGCTATCTAAAACATACTTTAGTATCTCTCGAAAATTTTCCTGGGGAAATAGACTAGAGGTATCCCAACCAGCACAAGGCCATCGTTTTGACGTCGTTCGACGTTCGACGTTCGTTCGATGTCGGATGGTGTCGCGCGACAGTCGAACGACGTCAAAATGACGTATTGTGCTAACAGGGATTAATTCATTGGTAAATGGTCATTTCAAAACGTTTTTTCAACATTCACATCCGTTATTAACGTATGACGTTTACATTTTGCTCAACTATCTGTGAATAGAATACAAGTGGTGCTATTGAATTTCAAAAATAATGAAGATTAATTTGACTGCTTTTTCGCACATTTTTCTTGCCATTTTTATGGGCTCCAGCATATTTTAGCGCATGCACAGTCTATAAAGTCATAAGCATCAATGAAAGCATAGAGGCTGCAAGGTTGATATCGGACTGTAAATAAATCCTAAAATCAAATGTAAACAAACGGATCCGTCTATAGAGTCACATGACCATTGACACATCGTTTTAGGCCACTTTCTTGGGCTGCTGATTACTATGTTATCTGACAAATCAAACTATGATATATTTCGATATTTATAAGTTACGTGAATTTTATACAATAATGCTTTTTAAAGAAATATATACAATAAATTCATAATTATACTGTGCAAAATGTTCAAAATTTGTACTTTATTGCATGAAAATTTCGCAGCATCAAATTTTCGCCGCATTTAATTTTGCCGTTTTCTGACCGCACTTTTGGTGCCACGCAATTTTTATGCAGTACAAATTACCATGTTGGACAAAAAAAGTCAGATTAAAGCGACGGTGTCGAATATTTTGTCCCATGAAAAGGTCTGTCAACCTATTTATGAATGACTTAAAACATTATCTCAGAGACTTTGAGATATGGTCGTGTGATCACGTTTCTTAAAAATTGAATTTTTGTTGTCATTTTTGTCCGACATTATTTGTGCTATAGTGTAAATCCACTTTTTAATCTTCAGAAACCGGATGAGGTTATAGTTCAACAGCACATCCTCGCTAGCATGGCTTCTAAAGATTCGACTCTATTTTTATTTACATGATAAATATGCATGTACTAAGCATAAGGCTTTATTTTAGGAAAGTTAAATTCTTTCAATCTGATTTTCTCACATAAGGGTATGTTTTGTAAAACATTTCGAAAAATAGCCCTACGATCTGGTATAATTCAAAAGTATTCGCTTGATCGTCAAAAGTTTTTACTTATTAAGACAGTGTGTCAAAATCACAAAAGCCAACATGAAAACTGTCTAATCTAGAAACTGTCCTGCAGTAATGACAATATATGTAAAAAATATATACAAAGTGTAAATAAAAAGATTGTCACGAGAAACTCACTACGAGTTTCATCATCTTGCGCTTGAAGATCATTAAAGTTTTCCGTAGTAAAGTCTGTAAAAAATGTTTGAAAGAACGAGACATCTAGAAATATTTTCATCAATTATTAAAATAGATTTAAGAGACTTTACTGCAGAAAATCTTAATAGTCTCAAATGTAAGATAAACTGTATACATTAGACTGTAAAATTAAATATTAACGAAATTTAACAATATAATTCATCACACAACTCGATTTTACCAACCACACAGTTATTTATAGGAAATCTTTTAAGAAAATTAATATCAGGCTCAAGACCTCCGATATTATACGAATATAAGCATAGAGTATCAAAGAACATCTTTTTTTCAAGTTTGTGCTGGAGATTTACAAGTTAAGGGCCTAAATTATTGCGGAAATCATTCATTAACAGTTGAGGCAGGCTGCAAATCAAATTTATGAATTAATTTTTGGGGAAAATTATGTAGGAAAATGAATTCCGCAGTTTGAGAAATTAATTTTTGCGTTAAACATAATTTTAGTTCCGCAAAATTTATGCTATTAGAGTAGACCTTATTAGTAGTACATAGTACTATATATGCTCGATGCTTGCTTTAGAATCAATTACATTCTCCACCTTACAGATGTCCATTATGGTGAAACGTAAGACTTATTACTTACTGTTTTTCCCTTTAGGCCGTTTTTCCACTTGCAAATTATTTCACACGAGACAATGAACATTTTTCGAATCCTCATCACTTAGCGTTTTCTTACTTATTGTTTTTCGATCGAGAACTTCACACAAGTGAAGAACAGGCTAGAGTCAATTAAAGCTAACCCAATTGTACCAGTGCTCTATTTACTTGAAATTCGGTATGGAGAAAAGTCACCTTATAAATTTAATAAAATTGTAATTGGTCCATGAAATGTCCATTTAGCTTATCAGTAATTATAGAATGTCGATGGGTAGAGTACGGAAAAAATGGCGTATTTTTGTTTTTAGTTTGTACGAGATTTTTCTAATATTTTACATCTCACAAAATTAATAATTACTTGAGTCTCAGCTTCATTGGGCCTTTCCAGAAAAAAATTGTTCACCCTATGTTGAGGATATGGACTTACATGAAAAATATCCTGACCCCCTGGATGTCCAAAAATAGTTACCCAACCCCCTGGATTTGTCCTGTTTTTGTATTGAGACCCCCTGGACATCCATTCTTTTGTAAATTTTTACAGGTGAGACCTCCTGGAAATCTGCTTTTCAGCAAAGCATCACCCCCTGGACGTCCACAATTTGTAACAGTGTGCACCCCCTGGACGTCCAATATCCTCAACATAGGGTATAACGTTTTTTCTGGAAAGGCCCATTGTCAAACCAAGAATTTCACTCACTTAAGAATTGCTGCTGGTGAAATTTACAGGAAAATCACTTAAGAAATTACGGTCATTTTTAGCCGATTTTTTAAAGGATCACTAGGCTCAGCTCTGAAGCATCAATTTTCTATAGCAAAAGCGGTGCAATTCACATAATATCAAGAGGTAATACAGCACAATAACACCATGGTGGTTTCAAGAACTGGTAAACATGTAGATCCTAGCGCTGTTCTGGTAAATAAATTGTCCATTAACTGAAAGAAAAAGAGAAAAATAACAAATAAAGAAATGCAGAGTCTTTTAATAAGCTTATTTAGTCAACGACAAGGATAAAGCAAGCTTTCATTTAAAAATTTACGCTTGATAAGGTAGGGGTAGATTTGCCTCAACTCTTTCAAGATTTATTTTTATATGCATACGTTTATGCATCAGAACATTTCATTTATTTCAACGTTTCTCCTCAAATACGTATGTAAAGAGAACAGGCTAAAATAGAGCCTCAGTCCTGATTTATATTCTCATAACTCACAGAGGCGTAGCTATGTATTTTCAGTTTTTGTGGGGGCTTATAATACTTAAGCTCATAACTTATAAGTATGTTTATCTTGCCTTTGAAGACCATTAAAGTTTTACACTAAAAAGCTCTTGTACTAAAAAACGTAATAAAAGAAACTTTATGTTTTTACCTCCATAAGCCGGAAAAAGTGAAGATATTTCTTGTTTGTTGGTTTGTGCCATAACTGAATCATAATCGCTTGTAAATGTTTTGGTATCAAGGTTATTGACAGATATTGCTTCCACGGTCACATGTTTGGCATTATAATCTGAATATGAAACCATTTCAATCCTATGAATAAAAAATTTGAACTGAAAATGACATTGATATAAGTATTAGTTATCGTGCGATAGAATGTACAATATGAGATATTCTTCTGTAATATTTTTCGAGCGTACGAGCTAAAGCGAGATAACTTATTTATCGTTGACACAAGATTGAAATTCAATGTTTCTTGCGACGTCACATATAAAATCCTTCAAAAAGAAGATAACATAGTGAAATTTCATATTTTATACGTAGAATAAGAGATATGCAATATATGAGCTTCTTCTCAAAATTCAGATATTTCTATCGTCGACGATAAAGTTTAAAAGAAGGAACATAAGACAGGATAAAAACCAGTCAAAACCTATAACAAAAGCAACAAATCTTAGCTTTTTTAAGCAATTTTTGATCGCGGAAGGCGAAGTCAGAAATCATTTGGCGGAATAGATTTTTGAAAATTCGAGAAACGGTGAACGGTTCCCAGTTCGAGTCAAGGTCACGTCGTTGGTAGTATTGACTCCAAACAGAGTTTGGGTAATGTCCGTTCGAAATTCGTGTTCTTGTTTTCCGATTGATGAAGGTTCGATGGGGGTTAGAAAGAGTTAAGAGTAAAGGAATAAAATCTGGAAACGACAAAAAGTAACCCCTCTTCTGGCGAATGACGGTAGCCTTGAGAAAGGTGAATTCCACTTCTAAAAAAGTTATGAAAAAATCGCTAGACCGCGCAATGAAAGGTATCAAAACTTAAAGATACGCGAAAAACGTCAAAATTATTAAAATTCATAGGCTGCTTGATTTGAGGCGGCATTTCTGTCAAGTCAGCGGCAACAATACTAATCGAAGTTTTTATTTTGGATTAATTTCACTTATTGAATTCATAAATGTATTCTATAATATATTGAACCCTTCTGAAATCCACTGCATACAGTGTGTCCTGAAAAAAACGGAACCCTAACTTTAGGCAACTATAATTTTTTATATTTATAGTTATTAAATGCAATTTTCATACCAGAAAGAACAAATATGTCATGCTTTTGTCAAATATGAAAATCTTAATTTTACACAAAAAATATTTGGACCAATATTTCATTTCTTACCATAAGCAATTAAATCTATATCGATCAATCAAGAAAAAGCTAGATAGTGATTACTGACGCGAATAATAAAAAACGCTATTAAATCGTAAGTGTCACATAACACTACATTTACATTAACATGACTTTCTTCTTTTAAGAATCGTATAATTAATTAAGAAAATTCTAAACAAGACATTTAGTTTAAGCTTGGTTTTGAAACTTTTCAGGGAGTAGTGCGGTCATAAAATAAATTGATTTTAGGTACAGTTCACATGATGAATAAAAAATTCGTGTTTATTATAAGTTTATATTGATCATTATGAACTTGATTACTGCATCGAAAAAAAGAAACCTGAATATTTGTCGAAAAATTTACTTTCCCAATTAAAACAGATATTTTCTGAAAGCTTAGAAAAATGCTTTCTGATGGTATAAAAACCACAAAGAAAAGATTAAAATTCGAAAAACTTATAGCCTTTTTAAAGTTGGTTTCAATTTTTTCAGGACACACTATACAACAAATGATTTTGCAGGAATTCATCGAACGTGACAATGCAAAATTTTTGAATAGTATGCCGATTGTATAAATATAAATTATTTACCCGTATATGGACAGTTTTGGGACGTGAATTTTGCAATAATATTTTCCTTCATGGCATCGTCCATAGAAATGGTCAGTTGATGGAATGAAAAATTCAATATACGTAAGCAGTGGTGGGAGTCCTGTAAAATGTTAAAACGATATTATCTTATTATTGGTAAAATACAAGTCGGCAAGAAATTTCCAATATGAAAAAAAATTCAAAATCATGCGAGAACAATGTGTTTACCTTCAACATATTAAGTTAAAAACACTTCAAGCCTTTCAGTCATCGCATAGCTTTGAATTTTTGTTTCATATTTTGAAAAATTTCAATATTTAATTTTGGTACAACTTTCATTTTATCACTTTTTCGTTTTCAATTCTTTGTTTTTGAAATACCTTAAGGGAAGAAGATATTGCGAATAAACAGAGCGCGGAAGGAAGAATTGCGAAATAAAAATTGCACATTTTGGCTAGCAATTTAATTTCACAAAATTGAATAGCCACAGAAATTAGCACAATTAAGGTTAACTTTTGTCATCTTTAGTTCTGCATTTCTAAGACAAAAAGCATCTTAACCTATTAAGTGCCAATACCCGTTTTTGCAGGAAAAACCCTATGCGGTGGAGTGTTTTTTCATTGAATGGCACCCAGGATTGTGTGCCGTTTAGATAGAAAACACTCCACCGCATGGGTTTTTCTCAATATTCTAACATACCGGCACTTAAAGGGTTAAATTATGCATTTTCTCCTTTCGCAATGATTTCTTATCTAGCCTGTACTAGATGCTACATACCGTAGAACATGTATCGTGGGAAATGTCAAAAAAATTTAAGGAAAATGTTTCGCCCATTAATATCTATCCAATCATAGCAAAACTTGTGATTTGTGTAAAGTATTGAAAAGTTTTCTATATTTCCTGTGGTTTTGCATACAGCCCTTAAGGATACGTTTTTTCACGTTGACAAAATGCACAGTGTAACCCTATCTAACCCGGGCTTTTTGAGGTTTTTGTAGC
>JAUBWS010098531.1:0-10954 GCA_032270445.1 Darlingtonia californica | reverse complement strand
CCCCCCCCCCCCTCCTGATAACGCCTTTTAAAAATGAATTAATGTTACATTCAACATCAACTTGACAAACTATTCGTCACATTTGACATTTGTTGTTAGTTCATCATAGACTGTGAGTATTTGCTTTAATGAAAGTCTTTTGACCTTCGGTTGAGTGATGAATGATTTGCTTATTTACCCAGGATAGCCTCTTCAGCTCTTCATGAACAATTTTAACAGTCTATGGGAAAAGAGAGCTTGGTCATTTTTACCGCGATCATACTCCACCCGCTGGCAAATTCACTAAAAAACGTCTGCGGAGGAGTCGATTTCTATTTAAGCGACACTCAATATGCGTAATGAAATAATAAAAATTATGAAATAATAAAAATTATGAAATAATAAATAGACGTATTACCTTCTCCGCAGACGTCCCAGTGGCGGATCTAGCACCATGTCACACGATAAAGGAGGAGAGAGATAATCATTTAAATGGCATTATGTATTATTTCGACGCAAAGGAAAATAACATTTTAATAACTATGTACCTCTCCTCCTTGCTTGTGTGACATGGGTGCTAGATCTGCTACTGGGTCCTGCCTTTCTGGAAACACCTCAGGACACCATGCATAATTAACAAGGATTGGCAAATCCATCTACCGAAAGCCTCGCATGTGAGACGAACTCGGGACTTACGCGTTCAACGTTTCAACTACGCGCCCACGGCTCACTACAATAGATGTTTCTTGAGACAGTCTCATATCATCGCGCTTGTCTCGCAATTCCGCAATTTCTGCACAAATCCACGTCAGTGTTTTTTTCTTTGACCAAAGTACTACATTGTCATCAATGAGCAGAATTTGTATTGGCAGATGATGAATACACATTTGCCGAATTTTTTGTCCTACTCCGTTTCAGTTTCATACAAACTTGAAAGGCAATAGAGTCCTATAGGTCTCATATGGATAATGCATTGTTATTGTAATATTACTGTAGTAGATATAAATTTAGCTTGCACTTCATCATCATTGCTGCTGTTTGCGGCTGAAAAAGTCCTAGCGAGCACTAATTTTCGCGAGTCGAAAAAAATTGCATTTTGCGAGCATTTGTTTTCGAGAATTTGATGAATACGAGAAATATTTGTAAGAAAAAAGTCCTTTTTAAGCAAACAAACAAGTACTTTTTCAACAAACTGATGGAAAAGGAAAGCAAATCCCTCTAAAGACCTAATTTAGTCATCGTTATATAATTTAAAAATTAATTTTCGAAAATCATAATTCTCGAAAATTTCGCGAATCGGGCAAAATTCGTGAAATTTGCGAAAATTAATGATTATAATCACCACATTTTCTTTTCAATTCAACGTACTTTGTTGATGACAGGAGTTCCAGGTCGACTCAGTGATTAATGGCCACTCAATGCAACGCAAGTTTTGTGATAAGCAAAAAGAAACAATTGAAACTCGAGTCAAGCAAAAAAAAAATTAAAAACATTGAATATAAAAATGAAGAGTAGATGGTGTCTTGTATTAAGGTGCAGATCTTCAATATGATTATTCTTTGAAATATACTAAAATACTTTCTTGTACTTAATGCTTTGATGCACTTACTAGAGAAAGACCTATTTTTAGTATTGCGATTTTTGTCAATTCGCCAACACAACCTGCCTGCTCTTGACTACAATAGTGATGTCTTTTGATAACCAAGAGTATTAAAACTTCTGCTTCTAAAAGATAGCAGCCGGATTATGAGATTTTGGTCTTATTTCTGTGATCAAAGTTTTTTAATAACATCACATGAAGATAGGGTTCAAAAACGGCTTTATTCCTATTTTAGATTTGATAGCTAAATAGAATAACGTTTGTCTTAGATTTCGTACATGTACATCATCTTTGAGAAAAGTCTTTATTTCTAGATGGGGTCTGAAGATTTAAGGAGATTTTTATAGAAGGTTGCTGTCATTTTAATTGTAATTCTTTATTTCTTGCGATTGAAGTTTGGAAATGTTTTGGAAGACGTTCGAAATTATTCTGAAAGGGACCCTGAACATTTTCTTCATACAGAAGAATAGCTGTTAAAATACACATTTTTTTTATAATAACAAACCATATAAGAACACAAGTCTTCGTATGGAAAAAAAATTTAGGACCTCTTAAGTACATTTGAAAGTTTCAAAAAGCTATTTTCTTAAGAAAATGTTTAATTTCAACCTGTTTTTTTTTGCTATAATTAAGAACAATTTAAGAACATTTTTAACTAAAAACTCGAAAAAATTAAGAACGTTTGAAGGGTTACTCGAAGTTTTATGTTCTTATAAAAAAACGTGTATTTTATAAATTCAATGTCGTACACAGGTTTACATAATTTACTAAGCATTGACGATATTTCGTTCATAAACCACTTGAATTAACTCTTATATTTCCAGATTTCGCAAATCTTTAGGCATAGTTTATTTGCCGACCTGGAAACATTTTTGTTGCGATGACCGTAGAAATGATAATGGTCACTAGTTATTGGTTTTTGGTGTTGGAATTTTGGAAGGCTTTTTCTCTTAGGCAACACTTTTTGTAAAGATTATAGGGTTTATGTTTACTAAAAACAGATCCCTTTACTCTAATGGAAAGTGACCGAGAATTTTTACTGTGGTCTCAAAACTCTCGGTTCTATCTTCCCTTTATGAAACTGTTGCTGGAGAAAATTGCCGTGCTGTTGAATTCAACGCCAGGTTGCTTGTAGGTTTTCCGTGGAAGTGGACCTAAGTTAGTAGGCGTATTCAATAATCTATGCAAAGGTCCTTGAATCTTTGTATGCCATTTCAACCAGTCATTTTTGCACTTGCTCAGGATGCAGTACAGAACTCAGTAGCGTATCTAGGATAGGTCGGGCAAGGTAGGAGAAGAGGTGTTAAAGTCATAATGCCATTTTAATGACTTTAACGGCATTTTTATCTCCTCTTGTAAGCGCGACCTACCTCTGGCTGCGCCACTGGAACGAGCAGTATAGCATTTCTAACCAATTTCAAAAACGCTTTCAAAAGATTTGGCCTAGCCATGATCGTCTCGCTACATGTACGGTGATATTTTCGAACAGTTCCAACAAATTTGGAGTATTTTTTTTGGATCGATCACACACAAGGAGTCTGTTGCAGAGTTGTTAGTGTCTATTCACTGCTATGATTTGCTACCCTTGCCTCGGGTTAGGCCCATTCCGAGTTAAAATTTAGAAGGCACAGCATCATCATCATCATCATCATCCCACGACTTTACGTTCAGCTTATCAGTCATTGTTTTTCCGCCATTAGATATTCTATTCGTCCATCTTTTTACTTAATTGATTTAGTTGTCGTGACAATTATTGTCAATTTCAATTATTTAAGGATGCCATCAGGCAAGTGATTAACTATTTCTTATGCATTATCACCGAACAAAAGAAATGTAACAATTCATTAACTGTATAGGAATTCCTTTATCGTTGATGATTGATCAATGTGTCGTTTCAAATTTATAGCCGAATGCCGTTTAATTTGCACAAAGAAATTGTTTCAATTGAATATCACGAATTCCGCTTGTTCTAGCATTCGGTCTTATCCATTGTGTTCTATGATGCAATTTCATTTTTCTCGATGGCTTGTCAGAAATAGCACATTATAGAGTTTTCTTCCTTGCAAATATGAGTAATATTGTCAATATATAGTTTTAATGAACGACTTGTTTAAATCGTTGGTTTCGACATTTGCTCATGTGGGGAGATGATATGACTATTGACTATTAGTGTTTTGTTTGTATTGCGTGTTTATCGTGTAAACATCAATTGAACCGTCTTGTCTGGCTGTTGTCGAGAGAGAGGGAAATTAGGGATGAGTTTGAGTAAGTTGTATCCGTATAAACCTCCTCCAAATCCGAATGACTAATAAATCTTTTATAAAGGGAGAAGGACTATAAAAAAATTGATCCTTAGTGTTTTGGGGTCATATTTGCCTTGTCTAATGTTTAAATTTTTTTTTCTCGTAGAATTTCTGCAAAAATTTAAATAAAGAAAGGTAGAAAAAAGGCGTGATAGTGTGATACTTACCTACAAATAGGTTTGGGCCATAAATTTGAAGTTTCTCTACTACCATTTAGCGACATTTGTTTCGAAGAGACCATTCTGACATCTAATTTTTTCGTGGAAACGCGCATTTCCGCAGTTTTTAGCGTGAAGAAATTTTTTTTTTCGCAATTCCTGAAAAGGAATTAAAAAATACCCCTCTCCGATCATCTCATCAGATTATTCGGTTTTGTCCGCTTTGATGGAGTAAATTTCAAGTTAGGTTTTTTTAAACCTTAAATATTTATTATTATTTATTATTTAGGAGAGAGGGTGTTCACGGGTATTCTAGTCTATTTGCTATACCGCTCCGGGCTTTTCTGCCCTAACCTGGTCTATCGGCACACGTCCAAACCTGAGTATGTCGAAATCGTAAAATACGGAGCATGCGCAGTAGTTACTACTAACATAACAAAAACAAACAGCGCAGCAGTGAGAAAAGAGCCAATCGCTTCGATAAGTTTCGCACTATTAACCAATTAGCGTGGACTATTTATAACAACGAAGTTCAATGTTTATAGTTTCCAGTTTTTCAAATTACTGACCTTGGGACGTCTGCCGATAGACCATACGTAGGGCAAAAAAACCCGAAACGGTTTGTCGGATAGACTACGGGTATTCACGTTCTTTAGGAACTTCAATCCGTAGAACAATCTTTGCCTAACTGTGTTTTTATTGTGGTGATGTCTATAATCTATAATTTCTTCAAAAATTTATGAAAAGCAGGCCGTGTGATTATTTTCTTGATCATTGTAATGAACAAGATTATTTGATGTTTGATAACGCATCTTTTTGAATTTTGCCATTTAATCCTCTGGGTTGTTTGTTAGAAGGTGAATAATGCCACTAATTGGTGAATTCTTTGAAATAACGAAAACGTGACTCTTGAAATTTATTGAAGAAGTTTTAATGTTTGGTATTTTAATATATGCTTAAACGGTAGAACAAGTTTCCCTCTATTTTTGCTGTTGCGGTTACGTCACGGAAATACTGGAATCCCAAAAATTTGATTGCTAAGAAGGACACTTAATGTATATTTGAAACCGTGTGCACTTAAGCATACCAAATTATTTATGGTGGAAGAACGCAGAAGTTATGGGTAACTAAAGTTTAGTATCTCTATTGCACATAAGCTCGACCCGTTGATATCGTGTATCCTGGGCCGCGTGATTTAGGCGTTGAGTACCAGAAGTACTGATTGCTTATACTTTGATTGCTGATGGTCCCTTTAAACGTCCCCTGAACTTGCAAGAAAGTTCAAACATGACCTGGTCTTAAATTTTCACTGATAGTGAATCCAGGCGCACGCGAGAAACAGCCAAAAGGGTAAAGGTTAAATTTTCGGAGACAGAATCTTGTAGTTATCTCAACGTCGTCAATGTTTTGATCGTGTCATGTTATTGTCCTATTTTCATAAAACAAAATGGATGTGTTTTAGAGAAAGGTAACTCGACACTCCTGATGATAGGTTTACAAAGTTCTTGCATAAAAACTCATGTAATCGGAATCTGTTTACAAAGTGCCAATAGACTGCAAAGACGTGCAATAATTTTCATCTTTAGATCACTGTTTTTGTTACTGTTTCTATAAGCATAATTGTATTGTATGGATGCAGAGAGGACAGATGCATGGTGTAATGTTATGATATTGGCAGCACTGACTGGCAGATGAGGGTCTAGTTTATTTGACCGGACTTTATTTATGCTGCGTCTTATCTAATTCTACCGACCTATTCATAAGGTGATATTGCTACGTTAAAGACATTTTAACATCTTTTTCAAAAGTGAAGTCTTGTAGAATTAAGTTAGACAAGACAGAAAACAAGCGGACGTCTATTTTGGATGTCTTCAACTTCGATATTAACACGAAACTATATTAACGCAATGCATCATTATCTTATAATTATAATTATTATCTCGATATCTCGAAATCATTCTTTTTTCCTCTCGATTTTCAGCCTCTCTTATGAAATTGATCGTTTGTAATGTGAAATATTGATTTCACCTTCTTTGTATTTTTTTCTACGAGCATTGCTGGGTTTGATTGTGAGAACATTTTGGATGCAAACCTTTCCTATCAACCCACAAACTACGAATAAGGACAGTGTTTTTTTGATGTGGTGATCAAGTCTTTCTCTCTGATTTATGACTTTTGAGTGGCTTTCCACGTTCATCTATGACACTTAATTTCACGAAATCTTGCATTTAAAATAATAAAGATTCGCTGTTAGGCGCCATACCCCCAAGGGTACCATGGCCTCTACTCTTTCTTGATAAATATATTCAAATAGCGGATTAATTCCTCTAATCTAACGCCTTTATATCTGCTTTTTATTTTGTATGTTAAGGTTTGTCGCTTCCTTCTTGTTGGGGATCTTTTTTATCCATGAGCCTATTTTTGGCCTCCTAGTTTTTGAAATGGAGATATTCTTTGCACGTGATTTCGATTTTAGAAGTTGTCTAGCCAACAGAGTGTTGCACGTGTCAGTATATCTTTTTAAAGGGACTAACACTTTATAATACAAAAAATACAAGAATAAGGAAATAATTTGATAAAAAATCATGAGAATACTTTTCGTAGGCACGGTTTCTCGAATGTCTATTGGTTTGAAAAACATGGGACATTTGCATGCAAAAGATGGTATTCGTGTTATAAGGAGAGTGTATTGTGTAACTTACGTTGTCTGTCATGTCTCGTTTTTCCAAAGACCCTTTTATGGAAAACTTGAGCGTGGAGAAATTGTGATTTGAATACTCAAAGAAAAAGATGACTTTATATCTTTGTTATTCTGTATTGTGGCTATTCTAAATTAGCTATGATATTCTGTTAAAAAAAAACTTCTCAAAGGAGATTTGTTGCTAGGAATGCTAATGGAAATCGAAGAACAGTTTGGGATTATTTTTGATGTAATATCATCAAATAATTTACATTTGGGGAAAGTAAATGTCTTCTTGTCTCTATTTATTTTCTATGACTGTCTCTACTAACAAGATCACACGATTTCAAACCTGTCTTAGAGATGAGCGGCAGACTTCTCTTACTGATGGGTGCGATAGCGCTCGCGCTTCTCCATCTGAATCACTCTTATTTTCACCTGTAATATCGGGTGTCCCCAAAAAATGTAGAGAATGTCAAGAGAATTCTTCAAAAGCACCGCAAATTAAAACAAAAGAATATTTTCTTTACAGTTTTTAAATGGCATTTTTACGAGAGGCTACATTTTTTGGAATGAAAATGAAAAATCAGAGAAAATGGAAGATTCATTCATGTCTGAAACTGAAATTACTCGATCTGTGCTCGTAAACTTTAGCGAGGAGCGTATTGTTAGTGAGAAGACTGCAGGGGTCGTCAAATGATGTATATAAGACTTGAAAACCCATCAAACACGCGAAAGCAAGTTGATGACTTTTGAAGAACTAGCTCTGTTCTACGTTAAAGGGATGAGTTTGTTTTTAAATGACCTTTGACATAGTTATATAGCTAACAGAAGTTTTGATGATGAAAACTGTGGTTGAAAGATATCATGGATATAAAGACCTCAAGAGAAATTGAGATGAAAATATTGATGATGAGTTTTGCACCTTTTCTGTTCGTAGTTACCATATTGAACTCCATCGTTTTTTTAGTGGATGATAATTTGTTGTATGGAGTTTTTAAGGGAGAAAACATTTGTCTTTAGAGTATCAAGACTTTCTTCGTCTCTTGAAATTTTCAGAAATGCTATGAGAGTCATGCCCTATGTGAATTTCATTTTAAACAGAACTTGGTAAGAAAAATAAGTTCCAGAAGCATGCATACGGGCCTGTTCATACGGGCCTGTTCATAACATCATATCGCTACGTTCGTTACACTTTAAAGTCTTGCTCATAAGTGCAGCCTTGTAGATTTAAATTAGGCACGGCATTATGAACGAATTATTCGAACCCTTGGAGTGTTCGAAAAGTTTGCATTTTTAAGAAAGGTCTGTAATTATCTTGCTGACTCGTGATCTGAATGCGTTAGCTTCTGATTTGTAGAGTTTTGTCAATAAATCATTTAAAAGTCTGTGTTGTCTTTGCTGTTTCATGCCGCTATTTTTCTGGTATTATTTTTGTTTTGATAATATTGACCCTTTATCGTTTTTTGCTATTTTAATGCATTGCAAATACTGGATTTGCAGAATACGCAATTACTTTCATCGACTGTTTTCTGTTAAGCCTAGCAAATTACAAATGCTTGATCTGCAAAATGTACACAATTACGAAATCACATTCCAGTTGCAAGCCAGGCATATGTGTTCGTATGACTCATATCGCAATTCGTCACTTAAGTGTTTTTCTAAGGATTTTTAATTTGTTTCAGGCTTAAGACAAGGAGAGTTTGTTTACGGTTGGTTTTTGATTTCTGAGATCGTGTCATTTTTGGTTTTGTTGTCTAAGATCGTGTCATTTGTGTTGCATTGTTCTTAGGTTAAAGATCTTCTGAGACCGAAAACTGACTTAATTTGAATTTTTGTTAACCTGTTTTCAACTCTTACGAAAGTCATCTTCAGAACTGCAATTGTTATATTTTACAAACGTTGTACATAAAGTAGTAAAAAAGCAAATGCAGTTGCTATTCAAATGTTACAGCAGATGTAGAGAACTCCTTTATGTAAATCATTATAAAATATATCATTACTGAAGATGACTTCCGTAAGAGTTGAAACATGTCAACAAAAATTAAAAAAAAATAGATAAATTAATTGTTTAATATAAGTTCATTTAAACAAATGGATTTGTTTGTGTTCCGTAAGGTGGTCTATCAAAGAAGAAAAAGTGGCTGACTACAAGAAATTGGATTTGTAGTATGGTTGATGGAATAATGTTTTTATTTGTTTATCATAAGTCCCTTAAAATTTGAAGGAGACTTAAATGGTTTGCAGATCAAATCTAATTAAACACGCCATAATTCATGTTTGTATTATGTCATCGACTTTTGTCAAGGACATGTTCATTTCCGAGGGATTTGTTCGTGGGAAATCTTGTTTTTAATTTCCTTCCTCTAGAATATGTAATCGTAGTTAGTTACAGTTTTTACATGGTGTTGCTGTCCATACATGATAAGAGATTTGAGTCACCTTAGTTGGAACAATTTTTGCGTTTAGCATGGACTGCGGAACTGGGAGGGGATGGGGGCTGCGTTTCTCGGGGGGATAGGCCCAATAAATTTTTTCCATTGTGAATCGTGTTTCTTTTAAGTTTAATTTCCAGCCCCCTTAAAGTGAAATTCGTTTCGCGGACCCTTCTTAGTTAGAATTAGTGAAAACCAATGGACGCGGATCAGCGCATTCTTTATGTAGCAAATGACAGCTTTTCATGAGAAAGTTAAGGACCCTTAGATTTTCCATAATTTAGCGGAACATTCTCATCCGATAAAATTGTGTCAAAAACTCACACCATTTCAGAAATGGCTGGGAACATGGAAATCTTTTTAAGAGGATTCTGAGTTATGATCCCTTTTAAACAAATTCCTTTTCTGGAAAAAACCCGTCAAGAATCTTTTAATCGTGATGTCATTTTAGATAATAGGATGTATGGGCATAATCTCATGTAAGTGGAATGTACAAAAAAGGCCATACCATATTTTTGTTTTCTTTCAACCTATGTGTGCTGAGAGATAAGGCATGAAACAAGTCTTGTGTTCCTTGTTAGTTTTCGTAACATCCGTTTCTCGGGGTGCGAAAGTTAAAAAAGGAACTTTAGCCGACCTATACAAAAAAAATAAAAAATGATGGCTACAGAATTGGTAATTTAATTATGCTTGTTGTTCTTTTTAAAGTATGATTGCATTGACAAATTATTGTACACTTAAGTCAGATCAATTGGTAATTATTGTGCGGTTCCTGTATGATTTATCGTAACATCCCATCATTAATATTTTGGAGCTAGTTTTTTTGACAAGATGTTGAAATGGCTGCTGGAGAGAGAATTAATGTGTTTAATTTTATGGGAATTAATACCGCACTTTTATTGTGGCGCTGGTTTTCTGGAATTTATATGAGAGTTTAGAAATTCATACTCAGAAATGTCCGTGGTGGAAGTTATCTAGCGCCGAGTTAAACTGGTAGTATTGTTGCTGTCATCCAATATTCCCTCTTTTGCCTTATCTTATCAGTTATTTGCTATGAAATTCAGAAATGTCCGTGATGGAAGTTTCTTTCTCATCGAAGATAAGCGGGTATGTAGGGGTTAAGTGAAACATACCATTTTCACCCGTGTTTCACTGCTTTGAAACTTTGGAAATTGATCGTCGACTTTTCACTAAAACTGGTTTGATCTTGAAGAAAGCATTTGGACAAAAACATGTCTTTGTTGTCTGCGATGGGTGTATACTTTATTTTCTCTTTTTATCATAGCTAATCAATTCTAGTCGGTCTTTAATAGAAATGTGGTGGTTTTATGGATATATTTTTGTATATGTTTTATTGTTATCGTTATCGTGGGTTTGAAGGAGGAGAAAGAGCGAAAAGTAAATTTTTGTACGTGTCTTCCTGCTTTGACAAATGTGTGATGATTGATCTTCGATGTTCTATATTCTAGTTAGTTGCGTATACTAGATTGTTTGTGTCTTCCTGCTCTTTGGTTTTTTACAAAATTTTGAAATTGGCCTTCAAGAATAAACCAAACTTGAAAAATCATTATTTTTGAATTGAAGAGGTTGTCTAACGTTGGGTTCAAATGGCTTTGCTGTGGCTTTACTCTATACTACATAATGCTATATTCTATTTTTTGCTCTTTTTTGCCTTAGCTAAGGAATTTTTCGGTTATTTTAGCTATATGATAGTTGCTATTCATGTATCTTTTGTGAATTGAAGATAATCGCGGTTTTGAAGGCAGACACACGTATATAGTTGAGCTGAATTTTTCGTG
>JAUBWS010098519.1:0-17288 GCA_032270445.1 Darlingtonia californica | reverse complement strand
AAATGATTAATTTTTTTGGAATTTATTTGGTTTAGGAATTCCAAAAGGTCTTGGTAGAGGGTTAAAAAGGGTCAAAAGGCTGAATGATAGATTTCGAGTGGAGTTAAGTTAGAGAAAGTTTTATTTCAACCCAGGATACAAATATTTTCTGGGAAAAACCATTTGATGTTTTCAATTAAAATTTAAATTCCAACCTAACTATTGTCTTTTAGTGATATTCTAAGAAAAGACTCACGACACTCTGAAGCGCTCTATGTACGCGGGTTATGTCTCTACTATCAGGTATTTAATTTTTTTGTCCTTCACAGCAAATTTCTAGTGTAAATAGTTCATGTAAATTATAATATGTTTGAAACTTTTTCATCATAGGATCAAACTGAAAGGTCTTATAAGTTATTCCAACAGTTATTGAAGACGGCCCCAGATTTCAAGAAAGCCCGTGAAGCATACAAGGTAATGGGACAATAATGAATGACAGCAACTTGCCATACTGGCCTGTGCTCAAGACAATTGTATAGCAAAGATAAAAGCTTTAAACATATTTTTGAGCGTTTTATTGTCAGTTTTCCTCTTATCTCGGACTCGTGTGAGTGAACAAAGTTTTGCTATAAATAGCTTGAGTTCAAAACGAAACTGGTAATTTTAGTCGTACAAAGTCGTTTAAATGTTTGGTTTTAACTGGGCTTGTGTTTGCAAGTGGACATCGCTCTTTTTTTGTTTTTATCATACGGTAATTAGATATAATGATACATTTTTTGCATTATGTTCAGAGAGCTAAGAACTTGGAGACGACAAAGGAACAAGGAAATAATGCCTTTCGATCTGGAAAATATGAAGAGGCATTGGAATTATATTCAAAAGCTCTGGAAATCGATCCATTAAATACATCGACCAACTCAAAATTATATTGTAATAGAGGAACTGTAAATTTCAAATTAAAGAAACTTGAAGAATCAATAAACGACTGTACAAGTGCAATAAAACTGGACCCTATATATTTAAAAGCATATCTTAGAAGAGCAAAAAGGTAATTCACTGAAAAACTGATTTCCCTTTTAGGATTACAGAATATGTAATACAGTAGAATCCCGATAACTCGAACCCTGGTTATCTTGAACCCTGGATATCTTGAACCTTCATTAACTCGAATTAGTTAATTCATTGATCGGTCCCTTGAGGCAGTACCTCTTATTAAAAGCCCCGCGATAACGCAATAATTTTGTTATTTATTTATTTATTTTTTATTTATTTTATTTATTTCTATATTATATTGTATATAAAACAGGACACATTTACAGCAGTACAATTTACGTACTGAAGTGTTTACATATTTTTGTATATAATCCTGTATCAAAATTTAATAATAATAATAATAATCCCGACACCACCCACCCACACCACACACATTCCCGCATTAAATACATTCAGGAAAGAAATTTCAAAGAATTTATCTTCGCAATTGACCAGTTCAAAATCAGCAAGTTTCGCGGAATTTATTTTGGCGCTTGAACAATGTTGCAATTTTCGCTGAATTTATCTTCGCGATTTAGGGCTAATATAGCGAAAATAAATTCCACGAAAAAATTTCTCCCCTGCAGGTAGTGCAAGTATTTTGTTTCACTGCTTCGTTTTCTTGACATGTTCAAAATTCTTTTGTAGTTACATGGACAATGAACAATACGAAGAAGCGGTACGAGATTACGAAAAAATTACAAAAATGGACCATAATCATGGTAGGTGGTTGGTCGCTATTTTAAGGATACTAAATTTCATGGTTTTTGCTCGGTTTTCTTTGGTGTCCGCGAAATTTGATTACCTTATCGGACAAAAAATGTCGGACAAAAGTGACGAAAATTCAATTTTTTTAAAACTTGATTTTATATAAGAACTACACGACTCATAATGTTTATAATGTTTTAAAGCAATAAGAAATTTTGATGGCCAAACGTTTTCGTCGGACAAAATTTTCGTCACCTCCCGAAAATTGTCACTTTTGTCTGTCATTTTTTGTCCGTTAAGGCGCTACGAAAGTTGTTTTTAGTAGGCATGTCCAGGGTTTATTTTTTGTCTTACTCCACCTCGTTTTCAACTATATTGCTATGACAACCAACTGCTGTGTGATATTAATACTATTTATTACATTGATTGTGCTTTATCAATATAATTCCCTTAGGATTCTGTTGCCATGGATATTTTCATGAAAATGAGGAGGAGTAGAACAAAAAATAAATTCGGGAAACATCTATTCTAGCGACCGCGAAAATCCTTCGGTGAACGTTAGTTTCATGAATAATTCCTTTAATGTATTCACTGTCAAGGTTAGAAGGAACGAGAAAAAAGTATTTCTCTTCGTGTACTCAACGAGTTTCAAGATTTGTTTAGTCTTTTGAACGTGTTTTATTATGAAATAAGTTCAATGGAACTTCAAATCTGAACAAACTGTGAATCTCTGAGAAGTTAAATTCCAGAGAATATGTTATAAACTCAAATCCTATTGATGTTGCAAATGAGTTTAATTCATTCCCCCCAGTCGTAAACACTTTTCATCATTTTTGCAACTTCCAAACCCAAACTCCATCTTTTTATCGCCAGTAACACCTGAGGAAGTTTCTAAGATTGTTAATTCCATTCGTTCCTGTTTTTAAAAAAGGCTCACCACTAGAGCCCTCAAATTACCGTCCTATTTCTCTTCCACTTCTTCCAAATATCGAAAATATATTTGAAACATTAATGTACTCTCGTTTAATTTCATTCCTGGAAAAACACAAATTAATCTATTCCAGGCAATTTGGTTTCCGAAAATCGTTTTCTACCACTCACGCTCTGTTAAAATCATTGAGCGGATAAGAAAATCTCTTGATAGTGGTCAATTTTCAATTGGCGTTTTTGTTGATTTACAAATGCGTTTGACACAGTTGATCACGATATTCTATGCAGAAAACTTAATCTCTACGGAATAAGGAAAAGCAAATCTCTGGTTTTCCTGATATTTGTCCGATAGATTTTAATTTGTATCTGTAGCCAATTTTAAGTCCGAAAGAAAACTAGTCATTCACGGTGTACCACAAGGCTCGGTTCTTGGGCCTCTGTTGTTCTTACTCTACATAAATGACCTTCACTTTGCTCTTGAATTCTCTGAAGTCACGCACTTTGTCGATGATACAAACCTGTTTCAATTTGAAAGATATATTGGACAACTCAGTAGAAATATTACGTCCGACCTGTCTCGTCTATGTGATTGGTTATACGCCAACAAAATTTCTTTAAACCCCACAAAAACCGAAAAAGTTATTTTCAAAAGCAAGCTCAAGCGTTTAAACCAGGAACCTCAGATTTACATCGCTTGCTTAAGACTCAACCCAAGTTCTAGCATTAGGTATCTTGGTGTTCATATCGACGAACACCTTTCTTGGTCCCCTCAAGTCTCTGTACTCTTAAACAAGCTTAGGAGAGCTAATGGTGCGTTATCCAGAATTCGTCACTATGTTTCTTTGGATATTCTTATTACCATTTACCATGCTATTTTTGGCTCACATCTGAGGTATGCTTGCCAAATTTGGGCTCAGCACGAATCTGTGTTGATTCGACGTGCACTTAAAGCAGCCCTTTTAATTTAGCTCGGCATATGGCATTGCCGACGCAAAAGCCGAGCTAATTTCACTTAAAATCGGTCTTTCCATGCCGACCTGTTTAATGTGTATGGTCATCATGCCGAGTAATTGATATAACAAGGTCGGAAAAGCCGACAAAAACGAAAGCATTTACAACATAAACGGGGAATGCCCAACATACGTTAATTAATTAAAGTGAAGATCATGTATTGACGTCATTTGAATTAAAAGACCATTCGTGTAAAATGAAGAAAAAACTTTTTTTTTAATAGATATCGAAACACAAATATTTTTTTACAAAAAGGCAAGACAACTAGTCTTTTTAAAACACCTCAATGTTTTTAAACACAAAATGATTCCTTTTTGTTACGCGTATACAAGGCATTTAATGGGGGAGTCTGTTGTATCTGGAGATCGAAAAAATTCTTATGCTGACCTACAGAGTCGCTCAGAACGGCATGCCGACCTAAATAGGTCGGCAAAAATTTGCAAAACTGGCAACAACCACATCGGATTAAAAGGGCTGCTTATAATACAGAAGTGTGCCATTAGACTCATAACTTTTGCCCCTCCGAGATCTCTATCTTTCCCATTATTTTTGATGCTCAATATCTTGCCAATCTTTGATCTTGTTAAAGTTCTTAATATTCTTTTTGTGCATCAATATCTTAATAGGGAGCTTCCTTTGGACCTTCATAAAACGTTCAATTTGAAAACGATTGATCATTGTCATGCTAAACGTAGTCAAACGTTTGGTCTTTTGCTGGAGCCAAGAGTGAGCACCAAAACATACGGCATTGATTCTTTGAGTAAGCGCTCTAGCGCACAGTGGAACACACGGGAACTCAAACTTTATGACATTCTTTTTAAACGTGTAAAGTCAATAGTCACTTCATATTTCTTAACCCAACACACATAGTCTTAATGCAAAATCATGACACAGTAGTTTAAATTTCAAAAGTCAAAACTTTTAGGTTGTGATGCAACAACTGAGTAGTGTGATTTTTGTTTTTTGTTAATGTTACACAAATATGTAAATGTTTTGTACTTTTTCTCTAGATCATAGGTGGCCACTGCCACTGTCTAGTTTTTTAACTATTGTGGAGGTCTCCTAGCCTTATTGATTGTATTTTTTTATTTAATGGTTGTTACTATTAAGTTAAATAAAGTTACTTACTTACTTAAGAGAAATTTACAAAAATCAGTTCCTGTACAGTGATATGTAAGATTATTTTGGTGTTTGCCATTTTTTTTAAATTTGAAACCCCCCTCTTGAGGACAGGGTCACTCACTAGAAGGGGGGGGGGGGGGATACTTTTTTGCCCTTTTTGCAATTCTTAATCTACACTAACTGCTCTGACTAAGTCTTATCCATACTTCACCATTCGGGAAACATGAAAATGAAATTCGAGCGCACTTCACCCGAATTCGAGGAACGTGACCTTGGCCTGAACCGGTAACCTTGCAATTATGAAGCTAGATTATATTAAACTTTTATTCTTTGTTTCCTAGAATATAGAAGGCTGTTGAAAGAAGCCAAATTAGAGTTAAAGAAAAGCAAAAGAAAAGATTACTACAAGATTCTTGGAGTTTCGAAGACTGCGACAGAACAAGAAATGAAAAAAGCATACAGAAAAGAAGCTCTGAAGCATCATCCTGGTAAGATTATAAAACTCGTGAAGTTTTTTGATTATAAAACTCGTGAAGTTTTTTGTGAATTGGCATTTCCAAAAAAGTCGTGCGGATTTATTTTCGCAAATCGACCATTCCGAAAAATTCCTCCCTATTAATTTTCGCGATTTCTAAACCAATCAAATTCTTCAATTTTATATAGTTATATATTAACCGGCTCGACGTCAGACCAGTTAATAAAAGGATGAATAACACGAGAACTGTGAACATTTTGTCTTTTCTCCGTTATTCTATTTTTATTCTTCTCTAATTTTCGCACCGTAAAAGGCCAGAAATTGCGAAACTCGTGAAAATTTTTCTCGTGTTGTTTTATCCGATTAAAAAATCCCTGAGAGAATGAAAGTACACCCAATTTCTCATGGGGTTCCCGTGTTGAAATATCTGCCACGTTTTGTAACAAATTTTGCTTTTTCAGAAAATTTCAAAAATTCTTTCAGTATCTTGGGCATATCCATATGATAAACTATCAAAACATTTAGTGCCTTAGTATCAATTTTTTATCTTTATTTATATTTACAGTTAGTGAGTGATGACAATTTTGCAATATGTTTCTAAAACTATCCCAGAGTATGATTATTAAATCATGTCAAAGTATGAGATTAAAAGTGATTAGCTGACTTATTATGTTATTCTTTGAAGGCGGCTGATGCTAAAAATAGTAAAAATTTACATTAAATATGGAAAAAATGGTAAAGAATTAGCAAAATTTTAAAGTCCCTAGCAAAAATTTGCCAAAATTACTGTAAAAAAGCATAACAACAGGCAAAAAAAATGCGAAATTTTGAATGAGACCTATGAAAATGATGTAGATAACTTAGCAGCTCTAAATGGAATCGACGCAATGTTTGAAGTGCTTATTTGTGCCTTCTGTCGGTCACACACTTTCAAATTACACCGGGTCAATTCTAAGGGATAGTGGAAATCTATTGGAGATTTTGACTGATCGAAGTGTAAGGAAAATGTGCATCTCCCTCGTGCATGGGTCGCGGTACGCCTGGGTCCTTACCTAAGGGTTCCTACCTAAAAGGAATCGACGTAAACGATACTATTCAAGTAAATATTCTTGTTTTTTATAGACCGTCATTCTGATGCTGATGAGGTGAAAAGGAAGGCAGAAGAACAACTTTTTAAAGATGTAAGTCTGCCACTAACACCTTTCCTCAATTTCATTGCACAATCGATTGATATCTCGTCACCTCAAAATTCAAATTTCGTTGAGAATTTTAGTGACTAGCTACTTAAATTCAGTGGATTTTTTATTTTTTATGCGAGGTAAGAGTTGGATTACGCGAAAAAAAAGTCTCCACCCTGAACGTTATATGACATACAAGAATGCTACACGCAAAAACTAATTGTGACTGATCTCACCGTGTCCAAATACGGTAAAGAAGAAAACGCTGAATCAATTTGTAACCAATTAAAGATATGAAGTCTTTCTTTTCATATTTCACTAGGTTAGTGAAGCATACAATGTTCTATCGGATCAAAATAAAAGGATGAGATATGACAGCGGACAAGATCTAGACGATCACGGCATGGACTTCGGTGGTAAGTTTCAATCAGTCATTTGTTTCTCGTCCATCCATTCACTCAAATTTCACTTAGTGAGAACTATTTCTATTGAAAATGAAGCGGGAACCTCAAAAAAGTAAAAGAAATTACTTTTTTAATATCTATGAAATTCTCATTAACTTGTCTATCGTTGTCATGGAAATTTGTTTAAAGATTGTAAAAAAATAGCGAAGAATTTGGGAAAAAGTTATAACAACTCGGAAATTCTCGCGCGTACGCATTTCTATTATCTTCTGCCTTCTCTCGATCAGCCTTTAAGGTTTTTGCCTTGCTTTAGCTGCCTTGCCACTTTTCTCTTATTTCATGCATTAGGCTATCTAGTCCAGTCTCCTTTCGTAAAATTTACCAAAACAATACCTATCTCAGATCTTTGAAATAAAGTACTGGCACTTTCGTTCATCTTCGAATACAAATCTTTCAATATTTTGTAGGACATCATTTTGTGAGTTTGATATATGTAGAGTTTAAACTCTTTCGTCTGTCATTAATAGTATGGATATACAGTCAACTTTCCTATAGTTATTTATGCGAAACGAGAATTTCCAGAAAATTAAATTTCGTGAATAAACGCAAGTAGTTTACGAAATCAGTTTTTATAAATACTAACTGTATTTCTATATACTTCAATTATAGATTTCGACCCAAATATAATATTCCAATCATTTTTCGGTGGAGGTGGTGGTGGTGGTGGTGGTGGTGGCTTCGGTGGATTCCACGGCGGCCGACAGCGAGGTATGTATTTATGCGTAGCTTATCCGCCAAAAACATGTCACCCATGTCTCAATATTCATGTATGATCTGGTGTGAAAATTTTGAATACCTAATTCAATTATTTCTGGCGTGGATTTAATTTGGCGCACACCAGACTGAATGAGGACCAAATTAAATTAATTTTCACGAAATTGAGCTTTTTTAAAGAAGCCAATTGAAATCCAAAAAAATTTTGCGATAAAAACTTCGTCGGAAAGCTTCCGCGAGATTTTCAGAATTTCGGTAGATTAATTTTCATTGGAAAATAAAGAGCTTAACTTTAATTTTGTTGGCAAATTTAAAAGCATATGAAGGAGCTTAGTACTAAATGGATCAAAATTTTGCAGTTTTTATGACTGAGACCTGAATCTATTGTAATTTCAAATGTGAAAAGAAATTTCAAAAGTCTTTCTTCAAAGAAAAGCTATGACTGAAAATTTTGCGAAAATGTTTGCGAAAAAACCCGGTTTTTGCCCTTTTTATGAAAATTGTAACTAAACTTCTAATCATAGTTTTGCATTTCGCGGGACGAACTTAGCATAATTCGTGGCAACAAACGTTCTCGGATTTGTTGAGTTTTAAACATTTCGAGGGGATAAACTCTCGCGGGTGACTGATTTTCAAAATATTCGCGTTAAACTATTGCGAAAAGGCCAAATTGAGAAACCACGAAAGTTTCTTCCTTTATTGTACCTACTAGTACAGTGGAATCACTTGCCCTTCCCCTTCATTTTGAAATTAGTACCGTGGTACTGGTTGAATTATAAAAGTAAACTGCAGAATTCATTTTTTTCTTGATTTTTCTTATAGGTGGAGGTTTTCCCGGTGGCTATACTTTTTCATTTGGCTGATGCTAGTTTAGTCTTTCATACATGTTACTACAACTGATTTTATATTTGGCCTTTGTTTGTAAGGTAAATTTGTTTTTTAAATGATACAAATTTATTTAAAAGATATTTTTTGACCGCGAAGTACAATTATTCATTCCTCATACCCATTTCGTCTCAATTAAGTACTGTACAAATCTGTTCGTAAATGTATTGTTACAATTCGTAGAAGGTTCAGTTCAAAGGTCCGAAATTGGCATTTTTAGTACCTTTGCTGACACCAGCACTCCAAAATAAAGAATTTTCATCCGTCGTGACTTATCTCAGTTGATAGGGTTTTTAAAGTGATATCAAAAATGGTACAGTTTATAGAATTAGCATTACGGGAAGTAAAAATGAGTTAAAATGCCTTAGATAGCTGCAAAAAATGCTGAGTCTGCAGTTTTTTACAGATTTTTATAATCTTTAAGCATTTGTATTTCCAGATCTAGCCATCTAAAATATACAAACTATACCATTTTCTGACACCACTTTAAAAATCCTATCAAGTGTGATAGAAAGTGACAGATGAAAATCTCTTATTTTGCCACTTTTTGGACCTTCATTCCTCCATAAATCGTTAACCGATAATCGGAACATAAGAAACAATACCACTTTTTGCATATACTCTTTGATACCAATTTCCTGTGTAAAAATCTTTTGTATTTGAGCGTTTTTTATGTTTTCGTTTTGGGAACGTTAAAAAAGTACGTAACGCAAAATTTAATGATTTATGCCAGACCGCAAAATTGAAATGCCGCAAAATATCGTCTTCATCAAACCGCGAAATTGAAATGTATATAAAAATTATGTAAACTACCCAAAATGGTTCTTCCTATATAATACAGATTACTTAAAATAGATAAACAAATACAGTTTCAAAAATTAGGATAACAATTGAAAAAGAAATACCTATGTCCTGACCATTGACTAATTTCGAATTGGTAATTACGCATAAAGTATGAATGAGAAAGTTAGAATCATCGAGTATTGAGGTTGGTTTAAAGTTAGACATGATAGGAGATCCATTGGAAAACAGAGAATGAAACTTAAATGAAACTAAACGATCAAACTACGAGATGATGAATAAATGATGCCATATAATTGTATAGTATATTTTTCTAGTCATCGTCAGTACAGTTAGTGTAGTGTATGTATGATTGTACTGTACTGACGATGACTAGAAAAATATAGTCGAAAAGCTTTTACATTAAACAAATTTTGTTTACTTACTTTTATCAATTAAACTTCGAGATATAAATGTAGTACCGGGTGTTCCAAAAAAATGTAGCCTCTCGTAAGAATGTCGTTAGCAATACCATAGAAAACTTTTAGTTTATGCTTTGTTTTGAGATGCGGTGCTTTTGATGAATTCTCATGACATTTTCTACAATAGGCTACATATTTTTGGGACACCCGGCAGTAGAAAATAAAATTCTAAATATACATATATTTTGACTAAGTTTTGCGTTGACTAATTGAATCCACTCTCGTACCCAGAGCCTTTCCCTTCCTTAGATACTGGATAAAATTGAAATTAATAAAAGCCCTGGGAACGAAGTTAGAATGAACTTTGTATAGACTAGCTAGCTCGGACTAATGATTGCCTCAACTAAGAACTTAGGGGGTGGTACTAACATTGAGTGAAGAGCACAATAGAGCCAAAGAAGGTTACCTAAACCTAAGTAAAGAATAATTAAAATTGAATATCATGAGAAACGATTTGTGAACTGCAGTAACGACTTATAATAAAACGCTATCTGTTGGTGAAACAAGAAAATAAGATTCGAGCCACTGAGATAGCAATGCTCTTATCTAAGAAATATTTTTTTGAACTTTTATCAAACTCTTTTTGTGTATTTAATTCTCGGATATTTTTGGTAACTCATTAAATACTGTTGGACACATCATTTTGGAAAGTTCAGTTTTCTTCAGTACATATCTTTAGGCCTTCGTCGCTTGATCTTAGATTCCTTCTTGCACCAACTTTTTCCATTCGTAGGTAGTCAGGCCATTTTGCGTCTTTCATAGCCTTGAATCCGAAGAACGAGAGATGCATTTGAACTCTCTGCTTGACAAATAACCATCTGAGACTCACAACATCGTTGAGACTGGCGTATCTACTGCGTAGAACATAGCTAGTGGTGCAGGTTTATACACGCTGGAGTCGTCGTTTTTGGTACTTTGGTATCTGTGAATACACCGCATTGCAGTAGAAGAGTTTTGACAGGATCATAGTTTAGCTAGTGTTTTCTTGACGTTGAATAGCGTACACTGTTTGAAGCGCTTCAGAGTATGTAATGTTACATTTTCCTTTTATAGATACTTCGTTAATCTTCTCGTTCCATGACAGGCTCTCATCAAATAACACACCAAGTAGTTTCACGGTGGACTCTTGCTTTACAGATTTTCCATCTGATCTTATCAAGTAAGAACGGTCTGTTGGGAGTGATCTTGGTTTTCTTAGGATCATCATTTGAAGTTTGTCGTTGTTGAAAAGCAGGCCGTTGTCATTTGACTACCTTAATTGGAGAAATTTTTGCGTGGAGAAAATTTGGCGCAAAATGGCAAAAATCGCCAAATTAAATCCGCGCCAAATTTTTTTTCGACTGCGTCAAATTAAATGCCAATTTTTGTTTTGTTTTTTGAGCGGTGAATGTTTATATAAGAAGATGTGATTATTGATCTAGTTTTACATTTTTAAATCGCTCATACTTCCTTAAATTCATCGAAAACGTTTTAGTTGCGCCGAATATAATTGGTGTCAAAATTTCAGTTTGTTTTCCTGCGCCAAATTAAATCTGCGCCAAATTTTCTATTTTTTTCGTACCGCCAAATTTAGAAAAAATTTGGCTGAGTCAAATTAAATCCGCGCCAAAAACTTCATTTTTGTCCTGCGCCAAATTAAATCCATGGAAAGAGCTTTAAGATCTGCTTCCATGGAAGTGATGTTTTCGGCGAACTTTTTCTCTTTGCAAGACCTATGCAATGTTGTATCGTCAGCGTACTGTATAGATGGTGAATTGACTCTAGTTGGGAGTTCCGAGACATAGATGTTAAACAAGGCATGTCTAAGGATGCTTCGTTGTGGGACTCCGAAGAAGATATCTTGATTGGCTGATCGATACTCGTCAATCTGGACGTACTGCTTTCTATTTGAGAGGTAGCTGGGAGATCCGCCACTGTCTTCTCGTCTAAACTCGAACGAATATTGACGGGTGAAATACAGGATTCACATTGTGAAATATAAAATACAGACCGGTTTGTAAATGTGACATCATTCGATGTCATAGTCTACCATTGTACAAAATTTGAAGTTGATTGCCTTTGTAGAACTTGTAGAGATATTGACAATAACATAATTTTACCACCTGTTTGTTGACAAGCTAACAATAGCAATGACGTCATCGTGTGATGCAAAATTATTTACTAAGTGTCTCATAAGATTTTGTGTACAGAGGCAAGATTTCACACATTAGATGGAAACTGTTAGCGACGTCATTCAGTTAACTGGAAATTAGATAATTTGCACAAAGGTTTTCGAATACCTGTACCTCTATTAATTCGATAACATTTCATTGGCTCGTAGGATTTAGGTTCAATTGAGCGATCACTCCCCTCGTCTACTACGAATTAGTGTAATGATCATGCACTAATGTGACATCGGATCGATAGCGCAGTCGGTAGAGCAATCGCGAGGTCGTGGGTTCAATCCCCACTCGATCCGTTCCCTTTGCGGAAATTCGCATTAGTGCAGGATCTGTTGATTCAATTTCAGACATTCGTTCATTCATTCAAAAGTACGTTTGCTTGAAATTTCGACATTTTTCCAAAACAAACATATCGAAAAATGCATTAAATTTCTTTTTCGAAATTTTTTATTTTACCATATACAGGGTTGCCACTAATATGATAGAATCGAAAATCCTGACATTTTACAAGGATTTAAAAAAACTAACAAAAAAAGATGACAATGCCCCACCTCTGCGTTAAAAATAAGTATTCTTAGGTGTATAAAAAACGCGGAAGAGTTTAAACTTTTGGTGCTTAGTATAAACTTATCACTTTCAACCAAAACACCAATGGAAAAAATGATGTAATTTGTGTTTTGTGAGTCGTTATATAAATTTTATGTCATGCCAAGGACTAGAGAGTAAACTAAAAGAAATCATTTTTTATAATAGATTTGAAAAAAATCCTGGCTTGATCAGATTAATCATGACTTTTTGGGAAATATGACCAATTTTTCCTGAAAGATTTTTCAAATCCTGACAAATTCATGAAAATCTTGACAGAGTGGCAGCCCTGATATATGGGCATGCACAAATTCCTCAATATCTTAATCAAAACTAATGATCTCATTTTTAATGGTACCATTTTCTTCCACGTAATTTCTATTTCTATCTGAATATTTCATTGGTTTCAGGTTTTAAAGTACTTTTTTTCAACTTCAGAATGAATGACGTCATACGAGGTCACATGACCATTTTAAAATTTTTCAAGGAAAATCTTGATAAATACGAAAAAATGAGCTTCAATGCACCTAGCTAAATGTTTGAGTGAAATATAGTAAGTGGTAAAAATTGAAGCCAAATGAACCGCCGTGTATAGCAACCACGGGGAAGAAATGGCCTAGAGTTCCAGTATGCAATTTTTGTTGCTGAGAAAGCTGTGAACTAGACATTTGAAAGTTTAGACAAAAAATCGTCGAATTTCATTGAAAATTACTGGAAATTTACAGGGGCTTTTTTTATTAGCTTTTAACGTGAGAAAATTTTAAGCGTAATAGCTTTCAATGCAAAAGTTACTTAGGCAAAATTTTGAAACTTTTGAGAAAACGACTTTGGAAAAAACTTTAAACGCCCTTAAAGGCCAGGAGATCCTAAGGATTTCAAAAATGGTTAATCATTTGGCTGTCCACCTCTCGGGTTAGGCAAAAACACTTAGTTTGCGAGATAACGAGTTTGGCTCCTTGACTGACCACAAAAATCATCTCCGTTCTTATACAAATAAACCTTTATTTTTCTAAAAGATTTACAATAAAAAATTGCAATAAAAGCACTATTATATCTTACAACATCCAAAGCTTTACTATGACTTTTTAAATGCAATTTAGAGTACGCTGGTAACAGAGTGTTAGGTAAAAAATCTTGATGGATTCAATGAATGGATGAGTTGATAATTACTATTTTTAAGAATGTACTCCAAATCACACGGAAAGTTCACATCATCGTGCATTGATCGTTATAGTTGAAAAATATACTTGAATGCGCTATAATAAAGTCAGTCTTAAAGGACTATTCTCTTCCAATACGACTAATTGCCATTATTGCGAGAGAATACTTGGAAAGCTTTTTTTATCGAGATCTTGATCGTGAACGTGAAGGAGATCGCCTTGGACTTCTGGAAAAACTTCGTCGCGGGCTTCGTGATCGTGAGCGTGAAAAACGTCGTGCTTGTGGTGATCTTGATCGTGAGAAAGAACGGCGGGCTCTTGGCGATCGACTACGACTTCGAGAACGGGAACGTGAATTTGAAGCTCGGTAATTCTATAAAGATAAAACCATTTGATTCATATAAAAACTTCCGAGTCTTTTACTCTTATTCAGTACATACAATGTTTATACATTACTATTTGGATAAATTTTGGCGCGGAGATTTGAAATCGTCACAATTTTAAGTTCTGCTTCAATAAATCAAACCTATGCTAAAATCACAATTTCTCTATGGCAAGTACCAAAATTCAAATAGCCAATCCAAGCCAAATTCTACTTTTTTCCGCAAAAGCATGGCAATTATTTTATCGATTAGCAAAAAACAATGTCAGAAAATGTTCTTTTCTTAGCCTAAAATTCAACAGTAAAATAGATTTAAAAAAATCATTTTGATACTTACAGTAGTAAGTTTCACGCGTTTACCAAACAATTCTGTATCATCCAATTTTCTCATTGCGTTGCTCATGTCGTGTCGTGAAGCAAATTCAACAACTCTAAGAAGGAAAAAAAGTTTAAGATAAGTTCAAAATTTTCACAAGTCTTTTAAAATTTATTTATGGTTAGGACAGATTTTTTAAGTTTAACTTCCAAAATACTGAATGAAATTAAAAACGGAATCTGTTTCAGGAACACAATACTATCGCCAGGCAAACAAATAAGTTTTTATAAAAGAAGAACAAGTGATGAAAAAGTGAAGATGAAATAAGCTACTTTTGGTTGACAAGGTACACAGTTCTAATTCTGTCTGCAACGTCAAATATATCAAGACATTCCTCAGAGGGCAAAATAAGTAATTTTCACAATTTTGCCTACTGGGTTAATTCAAATGTAGTTACCCCTCGCCCATTTTTTCTCTATGACATTTTGCAAACGTAACTTCACCAGCTTGTCTGAAATAATCTTTCAAATCCTATAGATTACAAAAGAAGAGATTAGAATGTGAAATTGATGAATTATGTATCTAGAGCACAAAAAGCCACATAATCCATTAATATTCATAAGCCAAAGGGAAAATTACATTAGGAAACAGCTTCAAATTTTGAAATGTGAAGAAAGTATCACTGATTTTGAATACACATGTTGTTGTTACCTTTTAGCCAGTAAAAAGACCAATTATTGTATAGCCAGGCCAGTTTAACTCAACCAACCCAAGGCCAACACAACCAGCCATCAAGAAAGCAATTGGCCATACCAAAATCTACTTTGATTTCGGTGTATACACTCAATGGCAAATCTTAACCATAGCAAATCTTTTTTCTAATGCCCAAATTTAGCTACTTTCTACCAAACACTTTCACAGCTTCATTTGATGAGCCAAGCAAAACTCGCTAGAAACATCATTCAATTCTACCAGGCCTCCATTTTAACAAAGCCACATTTCAATAGCCACAATTTTAAGTGAACAACAAAGGCTAGAAAATGAGATCCATTAGATTAATCAAATTTCAAAACAATTCCTCATATTGGCAAATAAGTTAACAGCTAAGAAGCCTTCAACATAGTGTTGAACTTAACAGACTCATTCACTCCCTTAAATGTTTTAGGTATTCTCTTTGTATTACAAATTTAAAGATTGAATTTCCGGACAAAAAAGAAAACCTCTAGAATTTAAAACTTCATTGATGCTCTTCTAAAAGGATTTAAACAGGAATTCTGATTAAATTTGAACATAAATTGTCTAAACCTTAAGGTAAATTTCTGGAAAGCTTCAATTAGTAAATAACTAAAATTTAACAAAAGAAGAGTACCAACCTGCCAACTGGCTCTTGTGGAAAGGTTTTCGACAGTGATCCGGTATTCTGTATTGTAAGGGCGCCCGTACCTTGAAAAAATATTTCCAATGTTTTAAATACAATTACTGTTTACTTATGTCTCAAATAGTTTTCCTCCCACCACCAATTGTTAATTCTTCAATTTTTTTTTTATCCAGGAAAAAAAAAATATTGTAACCCTCAATGTGAAAAAGCTGTAAGTTTTTAATGCACTCTTGCATACAGAATAATCATACATGTACGATTTCCCCCCTATACGGTCCTTATTAGGATCTGTACAATTATTTTTTCTGAACAGAATTCCTCCCTGTATGTAAATGTGCAATGTACGATTATTTATTTGGAACTTTTTCCTGGAATTTTTTTAATAAAAGTGAAAATCACATAATGAGTACAGACCATACTGTAGACCAATGATTGAAATATTTAAGTACATAAAATTTTCTAAGCTTTTATTTTGTCATATGTACTTATTCAAACATAAAAATTGGGGTTCAGTTGTATTTCAATCTCCCATACTAAATCACCCCTGTATGACTGAACATCCTGCATGTTTAAAATTTGTACTGTACAATTATTAATTCTAGCATCTATTCCCCTGTATGATTGTTGCCTCCTGTATTATTATCAGTGCCTGAGAGTAGAAAACAATATTCTTGTTGAGAATGTGCAACATTATAGACATCATAAAAAAACAGTACTCACTTGCTGCTAAAGCCACCGCCGCCGCCACCACCACCACCACCACCACCGCCACCTCCGCTATAAAGACAAACACAAAAAATTTAGAAACACTGCTGACATTTTTTTAATCTTAAAACTTTACATCTGAAAACAATCCAGGGTTTTAATTAAAACATGAAAATATGATTTGTGAATTTTTTTTCCTGTAAAAAAGAATGCCCATTCATAGTAATTACGTTGCTATTTCGGTTTTTTTTTATAGCTAGCTATAATAAAGCTTTTTCTTTTCATTTAATTTGTGATTTAAAAAAAGTGATTAGTGATTAAGTGATGAAGTGACAAAAGTGACAAATTAAAAAATAACAAGACAAACCCTCGGCCTCTGTCTCTGTCTGACCTGTTGTATCCACCTCCTCCTCCTCCACTGCTGCCGTATCGACCTCCACCGCCGCCGCCGCCTCCGCCTCCGCCACCATTACCACTGCCACCTCGATCATCAGATCGACCTGATGGTTTTGCATATTCTACTTGAAGTCTAGAAAAAAATGATTACAATTCATTTACTATTTCTGAAATTAAAAAGTCTCAACATATCTCAAATGGAAAAACTGTAACCATTACCTTCCTCCAAGCAATTCTTTTCCATTTAATTCATAAATAGCATCATCAGCATCTCTTCTGTCATCAAATATCTAATTAGAATTAGAATGCATACAGTCCTGGTAATAGTTTGGAAACAGAACCATGTTTTTCCAAATAGATAAGACACTACTCTCGAGTCTCTAATAAACGTACAGGTACGTTTATTTTTTTCTTGCGAAATTTCCCCCCTGTACGGTCCTTATT
>JAUBWS010098508.1:0-10956 GCA_032270445.1 Darlingtonia californica | reverse complement strand
GGCCCGGGCAAAAAAACCCCCCCCCCCCCCCCCCCCCCCCCCGGGGTATAATAGGATCAAGTAATAAGCGAAGGTTTTGATTGTTCTTGGTTCAAATGCTGTACTTTCAGTCTTGCTTTTTCTGCTTTGTTATGTGTTTCAGGTGAGCTGGTTGCACTCCTTGCTACTGATTTAGTCTCTATGTTTTGATAAAATTGCTGACTGTTTTTCAATTGTCCTGTCGTGGAAATGGTATAGGTCTGTCTAGTCCGAAGTCTTTTTCCTTGCACCTTTCAATTTTTTGCTTGATTTGCAATACCATAGTTTCTTTATGAAAAGTACTCATTGTTGGAGACAGCAACAGCTATTTCATTGCTTACTAAACTGGAATACTTCTGGGTGGTTCCTTTCAGCTGGGTGAGGCTGGTAACTAATTTTGAAGCAGCTTGTCTAGTTTGTCTTCCTGGCGTTCTATTTCTGACTTTTCTGGGAATTTCGACTGTTTGCCCAGAATGTATTTTCTAGTCCCTTTAACGAACTTAATCTTTCTTTCTTCACCGCAGTAATCAGTGAGAGTTTTGGTTCTTTCTGATTTCCTCATGACGATTTCAAATACTCAAAATTTGTTGTGGCGGCCCAAATGAAAACTCATGCACTAGAAGACGGTATGGTTTATTTTGAGCTAAAAAATCCAAAAGTTTCAAAGATAGTCTGCCTTTACAAAACCTGACCTATGGTGGACAAAGCTACGGGAATTAGCACTGTAAAGGTCGAAAACATTGATATTGCTATAAAAGAATTATTTTGTGTTGATTTGACCACAAGTTTCAAATTTTCTAATATGCTGCATTTGATGCAAATTTTCAAAATTATAAATTTTAATTACCAACATAAACTTCAGCATATTTGAATTAGTCATTGCAAAATTTCAGCCAAAAATAGAAGCACTTTTTAATTTTCGGTACCAAATTGGGCCTAACAGGTGCAAATTTTCAGAATTAGAAAATCTAAATGTCATCATTAAGTTCAGCATATTTGAATTGGTCACTGTGAAAAATTTCAGGCAAAAATAAGCACTTTTACTTTTTGGGACCAAACAGCAATGACAGGTGGCGATTAAATTTTATAAGACTTTATTTGGATCGTTTAATCCCAAAAGTGACTCGTTTATGGTTAGAATATAGTCGTAACATGTCTGCAATAATAATTTAAACAAAACAGTGGAGAAACACTTCGTGCTCAGAATGATGAAGAGTATTTGTTTAGAGGACAGAACTTTTTTAGCTAAAGTCTTATATATTGAAATAATGAGAAAGTCAAAAGTAGTTTTCTTGTGTAAAGGGAAATCAAACAATCGGTTTAGGTGTGTACCTTGGTTTTTCCAGAAATTAGATTAATTTTTGAATTTTTAATTGTCTAAAAACCTATATATACTAAAATTGCTTAGAAATCTCACAGACTTCATTACAACGGCTGGGTTATTTATGAAATACTGGAAAGATGAATTAATTTTCGCGTAGTTTCTAAAATTTGCTAACTTTAATGAATGTTAAAATTAAGCACAGAAAGCATTCATGCTATAATTTTTGTTTATTCACGAACTGTGAACAAACTTGAGGACCCTTGTGGTCGTCTTACAATAACAGGGGAGACAAAGTACATGTTTTTAAAAATAAACATAATAATGAATGTAATAATAAATAATGTGTAAACCGACTTGTTTGATCTACAATGAAAAACACAGTTTCTCGATCTGCTTAAGGGAGGAGGAGATATAATCCTAACAAGCATTCATTTTTCTCTCCGTGGTAGCTTGATTTGATAGATGAATTGTTTCTCAATTTTTAAGGAAAGAACTTGGCACTTTATGACGCTAGAAACATTTAGAGACTATGGACAAATGACTTTTTCTATGTTGTAGGACGTGGATATTTCTCTGACCGTCACTATTTAATTTCGCTTCGCTAATGCTCAATTTCGACATTAGACATGTCCGCTCATAGGAATATGAGAACGAAGAAGAGTTGAGTATGTGCACTAGGATTATAGTAGTTTTGGGAGGGAAAACTGGTCACTTTGTTTGTGAATTGTGGATGGCCTCGAGGCCTGTCTACGTCACAAAATTGGTTCTTTACAATTTCTTTATGATGTCATAAATAATACCTCAATTTTCTAAAGCTTAATTAATTGAGCGTTAAATTTAGACGATAAAATAAGACGAAAATTGAAAAGCTTGACTGGCTTATGACTGAGAAATTCTTACTTTGAAAATTTTGCCTTACTTTCAAAAATGTTACTTAGGGGGGGGGGGGGGGGGCTGTCAAAATTAAAATAAAAATTTTATTATACGAGGTATTTCGATAAATTATTAATCAAATCTTGCGATAAAGGAAGATAGTGTACAAAGTGTAAATCACAATACAGTACAATTGCAAACAAGGTTCTTAACAAGCTTCACAGAGGATAAGTATATCATCAAAACCACAAATAAAATTGGGTGGGGCCAGAAGTGGCATTTGAACTATCTCTAATTTCACAATGGTGTTTCTAGTTTTCAACGACGTTTAGGATAACATCTTGACTATGGTGATATTAATGTAGCCAAACTATTATATTGAATCAGAGGTAGACTTTGAGACCTGCCGCTTGCCAATATCAAAAGATTGCTACATGAAACAGACAGACTCCCTTGGTAAATCAAATCAAAGCCGAGTTTCCAAGATGGCGGATGAAAAGCTGTTGCCAGGTGAGTTAGAAGCTTTATTTTGATATTTAAGGTTATTTCTGAAACGGATCAAAGCGTAAAACTTTTTTACGAAATAGTAAAACCTGTGTTAACATCAAAATCGATTTTGTACCTGCAACATAAAGAAACCTTCAATTGAAAATGATGCAAGGTTGCCTTTTGGTCGTACGTTCATCGATTGGTGTATTACTTCTAGTATGAAAATCCAATATTCTGATTTATTTTTTCCTTCATCATACACGTCACGCAAAATAAATTCATAATATCATGAAATCCCTGATAAGTTTTGAGCAAATATTTATGATATTAGCTTCCCATACAGAGTTCGCAACTAGATTTGATATTAAATGAAATAACTGATTTTGAATTAGCACATAGCGAATGATGGCATATGCTGGTTTGTCTGTTATTGAAGTAAAATTTGTTGATAAATCTAATGTTATCAGGTTTATGTAAATAACTGCACTAGGGGTCACCAGGTTTCTACAAATAACCAGGTTCCACCAGCATGTAGATTTTAAATCAAATGTTTATTTACATTGATCTTATATTATGATGTGATGTTGTATGGTGTATGGGAGAAAAATTTGTGCACTGAACCACCGATTTGTTGATAGAATAGTACTGATGATATTATGGGACGACCATGGATCTAATAACAAGCATAATAGATGCTGGCAGCATGGGCGGCGTCGCATAGGAGGGCTGGGACTTCAGCCACCTCATTTTTTTGATGAGTAATATTATTTTATTCAAAAATAAGCATTTTTTTAAACAAAATTTACTCTGCAGCCCCTCCATTTTTAGAAACGTCGCACCGCCACTGCTGACTGGATATTTTTAGTGTCCGACCATTATATCGAGTATTGGAAAACTTAACTCTTTCGGTGATAAAGACAAAAGAACTGCATTTTCGTACATTTTATAGCTAGAAACCATGCCTTTCCTTTTTGCTTTTTAACTTTTTACTTTTTAACTTTTTGCTGAACTGTTACTGTACTGATTTTAGTTACCAAGCTGTCAAAACTAATGCCTGGGTGAGAATTGTATCTATTTTAGCCTGTGAAATCAAGGAAAATCACTTATCTAAACCAACCAAAACTACATAGATTTTTGTCCTCCTTAGTGTCTATAAATTACATTATGAGAGCGTAGCTTTCCATATGATTCAAAAGTATAGCCAAAAGTAGAGCCAAAATTGCAGGTGGAGTAGCGCGAGCTATCTTTCTGGAAATAGTCTAGTGTAGTTTAAACTGTTTATTGTTTCATGTGATTCTACAATCTAAAGATTGAAAAGCTTCTAAGATTGCATGATAGGAATGAGTTTGCGCTAAAAATTGTCAGTAGTGTGGCGTTAAATCACTGAAAGCTTTTTTCCAACTGGGTCCCCGCCATGCGAATATCATCCTGAACTTTGTTTAGCCTTTCCAGAGAGAATGAAATGTTTTTGGCTAAATATGTAAGACATTTATTTCTGGGTTACAAATTTTTTTTTGGGAAACGTCGATCGATTTCACTTCTCAATTTTCCATGTATGACACAATTCTAACTAGTAAATTAAAAAGATCCGGATCTCGTAACTCCCTGCTTGAGGCTGGCGGGACAACAGGTCTTATATGAAAAACAGTTTTGTAACTGATATAAAGTACCTCGGTAAATATTATTAAATAGATAAATAAACAAACACAAGGAGCAATGGGCAATGGGCACTGAACCGCAATAAGCAGAATTTGAAAGGTATGTCAAGAAACCGGACTTTTTTTGTTATTTTGCGATAAGTACCACATATCAAATTTCAAGTATACATATTGCTATGATCTATTTTTATTTTTGCTATTCTATAACGTCTAGTTCTTGATACATGGTTGGATCTGTTTTTGTATAGTTCAAATAAAACAGCCGTAAACGGCAGTAACACATCCGTGCTTGAGAAAAAATAAGAATTCAAGGTTTAAGGATTCGATTTTTTGAATTCCTAAATGTGAACCGGAGAAGATTTTTGTTTAATTTGATTTGAATAAATTAAATAATAAAGTAAATTGCATAAATTATCTTTTTCACTTCTCTATCTATCACCAAGATGTTAACGTTATTTATTAGGGAGATAATATTTAAGGAGATAAAACTTACGAAAGAACAATGTCGTTTCTAATACTCAGCCCGTTTACACGGCTGAGTAAAAAGGTTAAATTGGATCTGATTATTTTGTCGTAAGTATACTTTGCTTTAATGTAGAAGCTACTAAGCGGCGAAAAGACGAAACCAGAGGAAGGAGCACGGAATAAACAATCAGGGAAGAAGCAAAACCAAAAGTTTGAAAAGAGAAATAGTACCTTAAGTTAACTCGGATCTAATTCTTTTGTAGCTAGTATACAGCATTACTTTAATGTGAAACGTGAACTTTATTCAAAATAAACTTTTATAGATCTTATCATTTGTTCCGATTTACATCATGTACCCACGGATATCAAATTTTTTGGGAAAAATATTCACAGCATATGAGATTTTGTGATTGCAACGAATGGGAATTTAACAAAACTTAATTCCTAGGATAGGTTGTGATCAAAACATTTTACGAAATATCTTGAATGAACTGTAAATAAACACTAAATTTTGGTTACATTTCACTGATTTCTGGTTGAAGACTTGATTTTGTAAGATCTTAATTTCGCAAATCATGAAATTAAAAAGAAATTTAAGAAAAAAAAGATTTCGTATGACTGGCATGTATGTAAATTGAAGGATTTAGTGAAAAAATGTCGTGAAATTTCATCCCCGCAAAATATCTAGGGGCTAATCATCTTCTAATGTAAATCCATCCTTCGATACGGCGATGGGGAAAACAAATTTTCTTGCAGTACAGTAAAAGTACTTTTCTCAGAAGAGGTCTGGTACAGGCTAAGAAGAATTAAAATGCTTTGGTGCTCTAATGATAAGCTGAAAGTTTTTTGGAGATCGGGGCTTAGAATTGCAATAATTATTGGGCATGACTAACGACAGACAAACATGCAATGTAGTTTGTAAATTAAATTTCCTGTAAATATATATTTTAATGCCTTCTTACGGTTGTACCCTATACTAGATTCTTGTCACGGTAGATAAAACTTTCATTTTTGCCGTTTGCAGGAAGGTCTGGCACAGATTGATATTTGTTAGAATTTTTTAAAATTTTCGGTCCTATTATATGACTGGTTTAGTTCTTCAATACTGTTCACAATCGTGCAATATAATTATTTTTAGAGTGAGTACACACGTCTATGATATAGTAATCATACCACTTCTGTAATTCTTCTCCTTCTTTGAAAGATACACTATCAATTTAAGGTTACAATGCAACATTTCCAAATCTATGCAACAATTGTAAAGGCAATGAGTTCATCATTAGCTAGGACGCCTAGCATCCTTATCTTTCTTTTTCGCGTAACTGTTTTGCTCGAGCGCGGTAGTGATACGCCTATGTGTTGCGCTTGCGTTAGATGCGCTGCCATGATGCAAATAAACATACATCCCGTAGTGTCGTGCTATACCGGATTGCAGAAATGTGCCGGACGCGCGCCGTATGCTTGATCTGTCCGGAAGCCAGAGGGGCTAGGTTTTCTAGCTAGTTTATAGTATACAACGCAACAAAAACAACGGTTCACGGTTTGACTATAATTTCACAGCAGCCCTGGTACTGGAGAAAAGTGTCACCTGAAAGGACATGAAAGTTGATACTGTGGGAAAAAAAAAATTCTTTGATTGCTGGAAAATGCATTATATTTTATAAAGTATAGATGAAATAAAAACACAACAAAATCTGCTTTGGGGAAAAATGTGGTAGATTTATCAATTTAGGGGAAGTGACTATGTATTTAAGAAATCAAAAATGTATCAATTTTCATGAAATTCCACGTTGGGTCTAGAAAAACCTTTCTATTGCTTGTTTTTACTAGAATAATCATAAACCCTACGTCGCTAAGCGATAAAGGCTTTGGAAGAATTCTGGTACGCTATAATAGCTTTCAAAACCAAAATATGTATTTGACTGTCCCCAAAAATTTGAAGTAGTCTCAAACTGGCTATTTATGAAATCGGTACAGTACAGGACAGTACGCAAGTCATTTACTGAAGAGTTTTGTCTGTTTCGAGTATTAACATTAACATGCCGTAAACCACAAGTACTGTATAACTAAGTCAAATACGGGAAAAATAGATGAAATTTGATCACGCTAAACGTGACAGTTCTTGATAAGATCAAATTTAAACTACAGTGTGCTTAGAAAGATTTTTTTAACACTACACCAAATGAATAAGTCAATTTCAAAATGAACTGTCTCCTGAAAAAATTCGATAGGAATGTTTTCTCTATGGAAACGTCAAACAAAATTGTCGATCTGGGATTGGAAATATTTCAAACCTCAAAATAAGTCCCGCACCACATTTCTAGCAAACCTTTGAAGTTGTAGCACCGTGAAATTTTACAAATAGTTGAAAGATGAATGAATTATTTCTCAAGCTAATTATGGCCGGATTTCAATATCACATGTACGTTTATCCCTTAAATTATTTTCATTTATGACTCAAAAGAAGCGTGTCAGTAATCAGATCACTTTTTTGTCCTGGCATATGGTACTCTGTATGCCTATGATGATTAATTGGCTAAAAAACTGTATTTTGCGCCATTTTGATGACGTTATGTCGAGTTTAAAAAGTGATATTACCTTCAAATTTTCACGAAAGTACATAAGTATAAAATGTGTTCTATTTGATTATGTATTATGTTAGCATAATAATTCCCAGTGATGATCATAAGCCAATAGGGTTGCTTGCCAAATTGTCATTAACATAAAAAAGTCAAATTTTTGATGGTGCCTGAATTTGACTAAATATCTAAGTAAAATTCAGATTACGCAAATATCTATTACATATTAAAATTTTTCAGGTGTACTTGGTCATCCATAAAACAAAAATTAGGGCAAAGGACGATCAAGTCTGATGTACTGTATACATCTGTTGTTTTACATTCTGGTTGATCCCCAAAATGGATATTTTGAAAAAAATATCTGATAAAAGGAGATGACTTTCCCCGACAATTCCAGGGTGTTTTTGTATATAGGGTATTACCAGTATATACAAAATCATAAGATCACTTCCCGGAATTTTGCCCTGCACACGCGCGACACAAAAAAAACCCGAATGGGTGTATCAGATACATACTCTAGCATAAACGGTTAAGGCAGGGCCAAAAACAGTCCCCAACAAAAATTTATATACATAAATTGAAAGAAAAGGTATTATGATTTCTAATAAATAAACAAATACTCAGATTTTATAACTTTTTCGTCACAAGCACTACGATTAATGCAAAGAACATTGCTTTTTTACTTCCACTGTTTTTCAATGCCATACATACACATTTGAATGTCCACATTTCACACCCGTAGTTGCCAACCATCCTGCCTCGTGCGAGACATGTACACAAATAGAAACTACGTCACGCTATACCCCCGCATTATCAATCTGTTTCACATTTCCAATATTCTAGTAAAACAGTAACAAAATTATAATTTTGCGGTCCAAGACAGTCAAATCCAGACAAACAAGCAGAATAAGCATGAAACAGGTCTATGAATATAGTGTATAGTAATCCATTTGGTATTACTGCAACATTCAGTTTGAATGTCCAATTTGCACACATTTAAATGTATATGTCATACACATTCAAACATCTACACCACACACCTTTGAATATCTATGTTACACTATCCTGATACTCAGATTGGTTATCTTCTGCCTGGCACCCTCACAATCTAAAGGCACTGGTTAAGAAAAACAATCTTCTGAGTATGTTAATTCTTACTGTGACCTTTTAGAGTTTAGCATGACAGTTGGAAATAAAACATCTAATTTGTTACCTCGCACTCACTTGAATGTTTATGTCACACGCATCATATGCATTTGCGCATTTTAGTTGTCAATATTAAACATATCTTGTCATAAACATTTGAATATCCACTTTACATGATCATTCGAATGTCCATGTCCGTGTCACACAAGTTGAAATTTTAACCGACAGAAACATGCATTTGGTTGGTTTTGTCTAAGTCACTATCAGCATCACAAAATGTACTGGAATGTCAACACTTAATTCGCTTGATGGCTCAAATCAAATGCTGGCATAAATTTGCATGTCTTCATCACCTGCATTTGAATTTCTACTAAGTACTATTATATAAAAGGATTTTTGTCCTAAAATCCAATCGATGTGACAGACAGCACCAGTTGTCGATAAAAACCAAAATTTTATTTGTCTTAGTATATTTGTGGACATATGTCTTTCATGAAAGATTTTCAAAATACAACAAGGCATAACTGAGAGTTGAAATTCAGTTAGTCTCCTAAAAAGATCGAGAGAGAAGCTCACGAGTTGTTGTTTGCTAAGTATCCGGCTGCTCTCTCTTGAAAATCTGCAATGTTGTGATATTTTTTTCTAATCAGTTCGCATAGCTACATTAAGTTACCGGCGATCATGCAACCGGACTTCAAAAAACGGTACCATTATTAAAAAAGAAGGTTTTATTACCGGCAATCGATTTCCTGTGTAGACAGATACCATGACTGATACGCCTCGTCAAAAAGATTTCGTTTGCCGGCAGCCGATTTAATGCGTAGACCGATACAGGAGACGGATAGATGAGAGGGTAAAACAAAACCTTTCGCTAAGCAAAATCTCCTAAGTCAGTGTTTACACAATTAAAAATGTTTTTTTGTTTCAAGAAAGCACTAGTAAATTTACCTAAGGGTGAAACCTATCAAATTGCTATCGCTATCAAAACATTATTCTTTTGAAGTATAGTAGCTAACAGACCTGGAAATACAAATCATAAACAAAGTTACAAACATTGAAATGACAAAAAAAGCATCTCGTAACAAGTTTGGTCAAATTTGTCAGTTGAATAGAAGGCGCTAACACATTTCTTACGAATTCTACCAGGCGGCTGTTCTTGTATGTAGTAATACAGTGTACAGTGTGACACGCAGATTATCTTCACTCGCTGGTAAACTTAGGTATTACACATTTTCGTTCAGTTTATAATTGTATGTTACAAACAAAATTGTTGTTTTGAGACATCAGCTTTTTGCAATTTCTACTGGTTTATCAAGTTTATTAATCATTTTGGGTAAAAATTCGGTCCGTACAGAACCCCATTGTTGGTGATTACTTTTGGAAAAAATTTTGAATTTGGTTCGGTAATTTTTTTTATATGTACTTTTTTTCACCACTCGACTTTTTCAAAATCTTTTAATTTTCATACTTCAGGAACCATGATCCGCCCAGAGGAAAAGAAGGAAAAAGATGGAGCTACCCCACTTGATGTTGACGAATATCTCGAACACACTGGAAGCTTTGGTAAATTCCAGATTCTCCTGCTACTTCTTTTCTGCGTCATCATCATTCCACCTACATATCAGATCCTTGTTATGACTTTCATTGGGCACGACCCTGGTTGGAGGTGTGTCAACCAAACGGTGACAAACACAACACAATGTACTGTCAAAGGTGATGTTTTCAACGGAGACGAAAATTACGATAAACGATGCAAAATGGATAGAAGCTCATGGGAATATACGAAAAGCAATGATTATTCGATTGTTACTGAGGTAGGCAGCTAAAATGAACTTGCAGGTCCGTAAAAAATAGGAAAAGGGAATTATTGCGTGTGATTGTCGTTGTTCTTCTGTAGAAATTACCCCTCCAACAGGCTATTTTGGTTTGTGCATGTCTTTATAACGTAATATGCCAATCACACACTTTGAATGCACCTGCACCAGGGACTTGACACAGAATATGTAGAAAAATTTATTTTACCTGGTGCGGCTATTTGAAACGATTTCCTCAACAAATAAGGGTTAAAACAACACTTTTACTTGAGGAGATATATATTTTTGATGCGCAAGTACATAATAGTATGGAATACATTCGACATGTTGTTTTTGGCTTGCACACAGGATATTTGGTTAGCTAATGTGAGAACTTAAATAGATTCGGAACAGTTACTAAAATGCTATGCATATTGCTTTTAATGGTCCTCAAGTTATCATAATATATGTTCTAGTGCCAAAAAATAATAACAAAATTTGATTTTGATTTTTGGATCCTCACTAGTAGACGTACATAAAATGTGTAACGGAGACGAAATATGAAAATATTCCGGCATTTTGCTCTTTAATAAATTTTTCATGTTAACTGT